>ONZH01004674.1:0-59021 GCA_900303285.1 Rhinella marina | reverse complement strand
ACGGACAGGGCGGAGACCTGAGACCGAAGGGTAGAATGGCTGAGACCCTGGTCAAGGCCGGACTGTAAAAAGAGAGGATCTTAGGTGTGGAGCAAACGAGAGGATGCACACGACGTTGCTCGCACCAAGAAAAAAAGGATTTCCAAACCCGATGGTAAATACGAGCCGACTGAGGCTTGCGGGCCCTAAGCATAGTCTGGATGACAGACTCAGACAGACCCCCAAAATCTCAGCACCGCGGCCTCAACAGCCAAGCCGTCAAATTGAGCTGAGGTAAAGTGGGGTGGAAGATCGGCCCTTGAGAAAGGAGGTCTGGCCGCAGGGGAAGACGCCAAGGGGCGTCGGCCAGGAGGTGGATCACGTCTGCGTACCAGGACCGGCGAGGGCCAATCCGGAGCGATAAGGATGGCGGGAACGCGAGAGCCTTCAGCCGTTTGAGGACCCGCGGAAGAAGAGGGAGCGGGGGAAACAGGTAAATCAGGGAGAACTGATCCCAAGGGGTCACCAGGGCGTCCACCGCGAACGCGCGAGGATCCCGAGCCCGAGCCACGTAAGTGGGGAGCTTGTGATTGAGCCTGGACGCGAACAGATCCACGTCGGGGAAGCCCCACCTGACGAAACACCTGTGGATGGAGAGACCACTCTCCGTGGTCCAGGGACTCGCGACTGAGATAATCCGCCGCCCAATTGTCTACGCCTGGAATGTGGACGGCAGAGAGAGCCGGGACGAACTGTTCCGCCCAGCAGAGAATCCGAGCGGCCTCCGCCATCACGGAGCGGCTCCTGGTGCCCCCCTGGCGGTTCAGATAGGCAACGGCGGTGGCGTTGTCCGTCTGAACCCGAACAGGGCGACCCCGGAGGAAATCGGTCCAACGAGTCAAGGCAAGGAATATCGCCCGAAGCTCCAATATATTGATGGGAAGGCACGACTCCGGCAAGGTCCACGTGCCCTGAGCCGTCAGGACACCGAAAATCGCACCCCACCCGGTCAGGGCTGGCATCGGTGGTGACGACCAGCCACTGGAGGGGGAGGAAGGAGCGGCCCTGAAGAAGAGCTGGAGACGTCAGCCACCAAAGCAACTCCCTGCGGACCGCCGGGGGAGAGGACGATCTTCCTGTCCAGGGAGAGTGGAGACTTGTCCCACTGGCCCAGAATCGCTCCCTGGAGGGGACGAGAGTGGAACTGAGCAAATGTGACGGCCTCGAACGAGGAGACCATGTTGCCCAGTACCCGCATGCAGAAGCGGAGCGAACAGGGGGAGCCCGAGCGGAGCTTGGAGACAGCCGAGCGTAGGGAAGAGATCTTGTCGCGAGGCAGGAGAACCCGAGCCGTCTCGGTGTTGAACAACATCCCCCAGAAACTCCATTGAGCGAGAGGGGAGCAGGGACGACTTCCGGAAGTTGATCACCCAGCCAAAACTGGAAAGCAGATCGAGCGTGATCTGAAGGCTGGACTGAGCATCCTGCAAGGAGCGGCCCTTTACTAAAAGGTCGTCCAGGTACGGGATGACGCCACTCCTCTTGGCACGAAGGAGAGCCATGAGGGGGGCAAGGGTTTTGGTAAAAACGGGGTGCTGTTGAAAGACCGAAGGGCAAGGCGACAAATTGGAAATGTAGAGAACCGATGGCGAAACGAAGAAAGCGCTGATGACTCTGCGCGATGGGCACATGGAGATACGCGTCGCGTATGTCGATGGAAGCAAGAAACTCGCCCTGGTCCAGGGACGCGACCAGCGACCGCAACGATTCCATGCGGAAGTGGCGGAGGCGGACATAGCAGTTTGAGGTGCTTCAGATCCAGGATGGGCCGAACAGAGCCGTCTTTTTTGGGGACGGTGAACAGGTTCGAGTAGAAGCCCTGAAAGCGCTCGGAGGGGGGGACTGGAACTACAACCCCTTGAGCAAGGAGGTGGTGAACAGCGCGGGAAAGAGCCAAAAGCCCTGCAGAAGAGCGGGGGATCCGAGACAGGAAAAAACGAGGAGGCGGAAAGGACGCAAACTCGATTTTGTATCCGGAAGACACCACCTCCCGTACCCACGCGTCGGTGACGTGGGCGAGCCATACCTCCTTGAAGGAGAGCAGACGACCCCCCCACCCGAGGGGGAAGACTCGAGTGGGGGAAAGCCTTCAGGAAGAAGACTTGGGGGCAGGGCCCTTGGAAGGGCGGGAGCGCGGCTGCCAGGACGGCCGGGGCTTAAAGGAGGGCTTCCCGGAAGAGGCGGCTGAGGGAGCACCTTTCGAGGACTGCTGACGAGCAGGGGCTTGGAAGGAGCGAAAGCGACTGGAACGCTTCGGAGGCTGGGAGCGCCTGGGCCGGTTCTGTGACAACAAAGAACTCTTGCCACCGGTGGCGTCAGAAATAATCTTGTCCAACCGCTCCCCAAAAAGCCTGTTTCCTGAAAAGGGAAGACAAGTAAGAGCCTTCTTGGAGGCGGCGTCAGCCGACCACGATTTCAGCCAAACAGAGCGACGAATGGCAACGGAGTTGGCCACAGCCCGAGCAGACAGGCGAGCCGCTTCCTGGGAAGCATCACACAGATACTTAGAGGCATGAAGAATCTGTGAGGCTAGGGACAGCAGATCCTCACGAGGGACCTCCGAGGAGATGTCACGGACCAGTTGCTTGGCCCAAGCGGAGCAGGCCTTACTGACCCAAGACGCCGCAAAGGAAGGGCGAAGGGCAGAACCCCGCAGCAATGAAAACGGACTTGGAGAACGTGTCAATCTTCTTGTCCACAGGATCCGTCAGGGACGCACCGTCCGCTAAGGGGAGGGTGGTAGATTTAGACAGCCGGGAGACAGGGGGGTCCACAGTAGGTGGGACCGTCCAGGCGGAGACTAAATCCGCAGCAAACGGAAAAAGAGCTTCTGTCCGCTTAGAGGAGGGAATGCGCCGGTCGGGGTGCTTCCATTCCTTGTCCAAGAGATTCTCAAAGTCCTTATGACTAGGGAATACCAGCGGTTGCCGCTTATGGCGACTAAACGAAACTTCGCCTCTGGCCGCAGAGGGAGATTCGTCCCGGATATGGAGTGTGTCCCGCACTGCACGGACCAAGGCTTGCACCGCAGAGGCCAGATGGTCCTCCCTGTCAGACCCTGAGGCAGAGTCACAGGAGTCCCCCGAGGCGTCAGAGAGGTGTTGCTGAGAACCGCCCGCAGTGGACATTTCCGGGGAAAGGTCAGAGGAACACCGGGAAGGTGACCGAGAAGGGGAACGCCGACGCCTCTTGGAGGACCGTCCCCTGGAAGGGGAGTCAGGAGACACCTGAGGAGGGGTCGCAGAGGGGGGCGCCTGGACGGCAACCGGTCAATGGCGTGGATCATGACCTGAGACAACTTAGAGAGGTCACCGATTGCCTGGGTCAGGGACCTAGCCCACTCGGGTGGGGCCGCAACCGAGCCAGAAGGAGCGGGAGCCTCAGTGGGAAGGGTACCAAGGGTAAGGCAAGGCACACATAGGGAGCCAGACTGACCGCTAGGGAATTTTTGACTACAGCGAGCGCACGCAAAGTGCGTCGCCACAGCCACCGGAGCATGCTGCCTTGGGGGGTCGTCCCGGGGACCAGACATGGTGAAGGGCCCAACGGACAAGCAATAGCCTGGGGAAAGAGGAGTATCACCCACTGGGTGCCTACCAGACCCTGGAGCAGCAGTGCAAGCACTGGAGAAAAACGCTGCAGACCACTGGAGGAGCTGTATACCACTGGAGCTGTGCCGTGCGGACCCCTGGAAGGCAGAGTAGACCGGCTGAAAACAGTCTCTGGAGCAGATCCACCGCAGGATGGAGACTGAAGGAAGGCCCACCCACAAAAAGGAGGGGGCTTAAGAGGAGAAGGAGCCCGCCGGCGGGAACAGGAGAGGGCCGGCAGAACAGCGGGCGGGCGCGCCGCCCAGCGTGACGTCACTGGGAGGCGCCCGCCCACATGCGGCCTAGCAAGGGGAAAAGCCGCGGCCTCAATTAGGGAAGCGCCCGGCCGAAAGTGCGGCGCGGCGCGCCGCCGGAAGAACGGCGTGTCTGCCCCGCACAGAAGGAGGAGCCAGAGAGTCCCCGGAACCAGGGCAGCCCGGAGAACACGCGGGAGGCCACGGAAGGAACCGGGGCCCAGAGGAAGACCGGAGCACCGCAGCCACCGGAGGAAAAGGCCATGCATGTGGGCCAGCAGAAGACCGGCCGGGAGGTCCCCAGAGGCAGCTATACAGGGCGCAGGGGGCAACATACTCACCGCTCCGACGGCTTCAGGTGCGCGCAGGGACACCCCTTCAGTGACCTCGCACCGGAGTGGGGCACTGGCATCCAGCTGCAGGGAGCAGCTACAATGGGGGACGGGTGACCGGCGCAGGGAGAATATGAACATATTCTCCAGGCACCCTCAGGGGGGACTACGTCTGATGTGGCTTTCCACGCCGACGGCCCCCCTGATAACCTGAAAGAAAAAAGAAAGAAATAAAACTAAAATAAAAAATCAGAGGTGCAAAGCACCAGTGTCTACCTCCTACGGACACTAGACTAAAAACTGAGCTAGCCTGGTGTCCGTAGGAGGGATATAGGCTGCCAGGCGGAGCTCTCTTTTTGATTGTCTAGTGTCGCCTCCTAGTGGCAGCTGCCTATATCCCACTGGTGCTGTGTCCCCCAATGATAGGCACAAGAAACACCAGCTCCAAATATTCACTGAAAGTCTATGGGAAATATGAAATACAGGACACACAAAGGTTTTTTTGGTCTTGGTTAGAGATGAGCGAGCATGCTCGGCAGAGCATGCTCGAGTGCCATTTTTGCGTATTTGCGTACGCATTTTAAAATTCCTACGCTATTCATACGCATATTTTAATCTATACGCAAATGCGTACGAATTGCATACGAATAGCGTACAAATTCAAAATCGAGCATCTCTAGTCTTGGTTTTTTAGTTTTTTTTGTACATTAGGTACTTTTTTTCACAAAAACACAGCATGCTGGACGTTTTTCAGGATTTTTCACTTCACCTTCTCAATAGAGTAAAAATGCAAAAAAAGTAGATTCTAGTGGTAAGAGATACTGTTTTCAAAAAACACCAGAAAAACCACCACAAAAATGTAAGTGGCCAGAAAACATGAGCAGTTATTCTGGCAGGTTTTTTTTGTAGAGGTAGAAAAAAACCAGTGCAAAACAAAATGACTGCTAAAATAGTCATCATGATGTACATCATCGTCATAATAGCAATAAAAAAATAAAAAAAATCATTACAATGAACCCTTTTTTTTTCAGTACAAAAATTGCTGTCAAGAAATAATTCCAAAAAGAAATGATTCTCAAAAGCATATCACAGCAGCAGGATTATTATTTTTTTTTTATTTTTATTTTTATGTCCTAGTATTAGAATTTCTGAATAGAACAATTACAGGCGTATGTGTGAGGTTTTACAGCAGTTAATAAAACACTAAATGCAGCAGAAAATAAAATAATACTGAAAGGGATAATACATAACAATAAATTATCTTTTACTGTTCATTTTCTTAATCAGTCTCAGTAATATGGAAATATATAATTATTTTTAGTCTTTTTTTTTATCATAGTATTAAAAATTATAATCAGTATGAGTAGTAGTAATGATATTACGTGTAGGTAATAACGAGGACACAGTGCTATATTGATGCTGTGGCCCCTTCACTCTCAGGATTGATGGTGGTCCCAGAACCTGTACTGATCATGAAATAATAGCTTATCAGATGGAAATTCCACTTTTTGCCAACTATATACATATATTAGGGTTGAGCGATTTAATTGGATTCATTGCATTAATTCACCCTTTTTGTGCCTGATGTAATTTATTGGAAGGTGAAACTTTGACCAACTTTTCATTACGAATATCTCTGTATTTTGACTCACGTCTCCTTGTCCCCCCAGCATTATGCTGCCACCACCATGCTTCACTGTAGGGATAGTACTGGGCAGGTCATGAGCAGTGGCTGGCTTTCTCCAAACATGATGCTTAGAATTGAGGCCAAAAAGTTCAATCTTGGTTCCATCAGATCAGAGAATATTCCTTCTCACAGTCTCATAGTCATTTAGGTGCATTTTTGCAAACTTTTATGTGTCTTTTACTGAGGAGAGCCTTCTTTCTGGCCACCCTGCCATAAAACCCAGATTAGTGTAGGCTGCAGTGATGGTTGACCTTCTGGAAGTTTCTCCCTTCTACACACAGGATTTTTGGAGCTCAACCAAAGTGACCATGGGGTTATTGGTCACCTCTCTTAGCAAGGCCCTCTGATTAGTTTGGTGGGGCAGCAAGCTCTAGGAAGTCATGGTTGTTCTAGCTTCTTCCATTTAAAAAGTATCTAGGTCACTGTGCTCTTGGGAACTTTCAGTGCAGCAGAATTTTTTTGGTACCCTTCTCCAGATCAGTGCCTCTACACAATCCTGTCTCTGAGCTCTACAGGCAGTTCTTTCCTCCTCATGGCTTGGTTTTTGTCGATATGCATTGTCAGCTGTGAGATCTTATATAGAGAGGACTGTGTCTTTCCAAATCATGTCCAATCAACTCAATTTACCTCAGGTGGACTTGAGGTGTAGAACTATCTCAGAGATGATCAAGAGAAATGGCAGACCCCATAGCTAAATGTCAAGTTTCATAGCAAACGGTCTGAATACTTATGTCCATGTAAAATTGTATATTTTACTTGAAAAAAAATTCTAAAATTCAATTTTCAGTTTCTCATTATGGGGTACTGATAGGGTTGGGCGATATCAAAAATATTCCCACGATAACGATATTAAGAAATTTATTGCGATAACGATATATATCACGATAAATATCCATTTAAAAGAAAAAAACATTTGGGGCCACAGGGAGATATTACAGTGTATGGGGGCCACGAGGAGACATTATATACTGCACGGGCTGGGATGCTGGCAGGCAGTGGGCCACAAAGAGACGTTATACTGCATGGAGTCAAGGTCAGGAGACGTTATACTGTATGGAGTCAAGGTCAGGAGACGTTATACTGTATGGGGGCCACAAGGAGACGTTATACTGAATAGGGGCACAAGGAGACATTATACTGTATGGAGGCCACAAGGAGACGTTATACTGTATGGGGGCCACAAGGAGACGTTATACTGAATAGGGCCACAAGGAGACATTATACTGTATGGGGGGCCACAAGGAGACATTATACTGTATGGGAGCAGCCACAAGGAGACGTTATACTGTATGGGGGGCCACAAGGAGACATTATACTGTATGGGGGCCATAAGGAGACATTATACTGTATGGGAGCAGCCACAAGGAGACATTATACTGTATGGGAGCAGCCACAAGGAGACGTTATACTGTATGGGGGCCACAAGGAGACGTTATACTGTATAGGGGCCACAAGGAGACGTTATACTGTATGGGGGCCACAAGGAGACGTTATACTGTATGGGGGCCACAAGGAGACGTTATACTGTATGGGGGCCATAAGGAGACATTATACTGTATGGGAGCAGCCACAAGGAGACATTATACTGTATGGGAGCAGCCACAAGGAGACGTTATACTGTATGGGGGCCACAAGGAGACGTTATACTGTATAGGGGCCACAAGGAGACGTTATACTGTATGGGGGCCACAAGGAGACGTTATACTGTATGGGGGCCACAAGGAGACGTTATACTGTATGGGGGCCACAAGGAGACGTTATACTGTATGGGGCCATAAGGAGACATTATACTGTATGGGAGCAGCCACAAGGAGACATTATACTGTATGGGAGCAGCCACAAGGAGACGTTATACTGTATGGGGGCCACAAGGAGACGTTATACTGTATGGGGGCCATAAGGAGACATTATACTGTATGGGAGCAGCCACAAGGAGACGTTATACTGTATGGGGGCCACAAGGAGACGTTATACTGTATGGGGGCCATAAGGAGACATTATACTGTATGGGAGCAGCCACAAGGAGACGTTATACTGTATGGACAATTTTTGAAGCCCCTCCCTCCTTAGTATAATAAAGTCTTCTGGCTTGTGTGTGGGGGACTCATTATTCCCTCATGCCTGCTGTTAGAGATGAATGTGCTGACACTAACTCCAGCTTGCAGGCAGGAAGGGAAGGACTAGGCCAGGGCAGCACAAGACATAGACATGTCACCTTTATTTATGACACCCTCCGTGACCCGGGCCGATTCTATTCTGTTTTATTGTCTATCGCTCCTCTTCCTCTGGGCTGGACACTCTTTGCATGCCAGGAGTCAGGCAAAGTGGCGAGGAGGGAGCCGGAGTCTGGAGAGACTTTTCCCGCGGCCACGTCGCTCGTGCAGTAGGATTCCAGTGTCGGATGTCGGTGGGCGGAGCCATGAACATAGGAGTGAGGATATGTCGGGGGCTGCCGCTGTTGGAAGCAATTTGTATTGAGTGGTATGCAGGGGTAGGGGGGCGCCGATTTAGAAGCGGTCAACGCAGATGATGTCACAAAATACAGCGGTTATTAGGAAACAGCGATATCGCCATATCGCTGTTTCTTAATACCGCGGTATACCGCTCAACCCTGGTACTGAGTGCAGAATGATGGGGGGGGGGCTTGATTTTTTTTTTTTATTTTATTTTAACACAAGGCCACAACATAAAATGTGAAGAGAAAGGATCTGAAGACTTTCCTAATGCAATATATTATATACACACATACGTTTTGTTTTTTTTAAATTTTTCTACTTTTTACAGGTTCTGGTGCGCTACGTTGCCCACTCTGTACAGAAGACATTATATACCTTATAAAAACACAAAACAATTTATAAAGTCTGGTTTATTAACATAAAGTCATGGCTCGGAGCACATACGTGTGCACGCCTCCTACAGATCTATATTCATATAAGTCCTCAAATCTCGCTCCCAGGTCTTAGCCTTTGCCTCCTTCCTCCTTTCCTCTTTCCTGCTGACGGTGGCCACTCGTTCAGTCCTCTTGTGTGTTATAGCCGGCCTGGCTACTGCCAAAGTGTCGTGAGCAGCAAAATGGGTGACTTTTGGCTTCTCGTTGCTTTGGAAACCAAGGCCCTTCTGGTCTCTCTTGAGAACTGTCTGAACTGGGAACTTCCTGCCTGTGCCGTTGGGCCCCAGCCCCACCTCAGAGTCCCAGCCTTCCTTCAGCATCATCTTATAGCCGATGTTATGTTGTGGGATGACGTAGTAGGTGGGAGGATGTTTCTTTTTGCTGTTAAAGAGGTGCACGGTGGAGCGTTCATGAGTTTCGATGCTGTCTTCTTGGTAATGAGTCTTGCAGATGTTACAGTATTTTCTTTCAGGTGGATGTGCTCTGCATATAGAACAGACATTATAGGTTATTGCTAAGGAACAGAAGACTAGACGAATAAATAGGGAAAGCCCCGCTTTATGTATGCAGCTCTCAACTTGTGGCGACTAAGGCCCTATGTGTATGACCATGTCACTGATCCGTGTGCCGTCAGCATTTTAGGCCCCTTTCACAAGAGCGAACGCATCGGACTCGCAGTGCAAGTATGCGGCAGCTCCCGTCCTGACCTCCCAGCACTGAATGGGTCACACAGCATTATATTGATTTATGATGCTATGTAACTATTAGAGGTCTGGAATGTACTGTATAACACTGACAGCATTATGGGTTACATAACATCATAGATCAATATAATGCTATGTGACCCAGTCAGTGCTGGGAGGTCAGGACGGGAGCTGCTGCATACTCACGCTGTAAGTCCGATGCATGGAACTCGCTCGCCTGAAAGGGGCCTTATTTGCTGACAAGCTGTTTTCAATCAGTCCGTTATCCACATTTTAGGGACATGGTCTATCTTTTTGTGGTACAGAAATACGGATACGGAAAGCATACTGATGATCTGTCTGCTTTCCAAATCCAGAGGGCAGAACGTTCTGTTCCGCAAAAAAATGCAATGGCCATGTGTATTAGTTCTTATACAGTGATCACACTCCACTGTTGCGAAATCCCAATTTACCTGAAATATTCCGCCTTGAAGTGTTCTCTCTGTGGGATATTTGGATGTGCTGGATCTATAATGGTAAGATCCAGATAACCGTCTGTTCGCTAGGGGATGGATGTGGGATCTGGGACACAGCTGTCGGACTTGTATACCTTTTTCATCTATTGATACAGTGCTATTTGGGATGCTGCTGTCCCTACTGTTTGTACACATTTCAAAAAAACTGTTTACTAAAAACTGAGTTAGAAAAATAAAAATACAGTAATTACAGTAAAATTAACTTTCCAACTTCAAGGGGACCCGATAGTCACATATTCTGGATTGTCGGACAATCATAGAGGTGTATATAAATATAACGTTTGCAACCTTTTAATCAGCAGAAATTCCTAGATCAAGACCTCAGGTACCTGCAGCTCTCATGCCGCTAGGTTCTGTTCAGGTACCTGCAGCTCTCATGCCGCTAGGTTCTGTTCAGGTACCTGCAGCTCTCGTACCGCTAGGTTCTGTTCAGGTACCTGCAGCTCTCGTACCGCTAGGTTCTGTTCAGGTACCTGCAGCTCTCGTACAGCTAGGTTCTGTTCAGGTACCTGCAGCTCTCGTACAGCTAGGTTCTGTTCAGGTACCTGCAGCTCTCGTACAGCTAGGTTCTGTTCAGGTACCTGCAGCTCTCATACAGCTAGGTTTCTGTTCAGGTACTGCAGCTCTCATACAGCTAGGTTCTGTTCAGGTACCTGCAGCTCTCATACAGCTAGGTTCTGTTCAGGCACCTGCAGCTCTCGTACCGCCTAGGTTCTCTCAGTTTCCTGCAGCTCTCGTACAGCTAGGTTCTGTTCAGGTACCTGAAGCTCTTCGTACAGCTAGGTTCTGTTCAGGTTACCTGAAGCTCTCGGTCGGGTTACCTGAAGCTCTGTTCAGGTACCTAGCTCTGACAGCTCTCGTTACAGCTAGGTTCTGTTCAGGCACCTTGCAGCTCTCGTACCAGCTAGCTAGCTAGGTTCTGTTCAGGCACCTGCAGCTCTCGTACCGCTAGGTCTAGGTCTTTCAGCACCTGCAGCTCTCGTACAGCTAGGTTCTGTTCAGGCACCTGCAGCTCTCGTACCGCTAGGTTCTGTTCAGGCACCTGCAGCTCTCGTACTCGTACTCTAGGTTCTGTTCAGGCACCTGCAGCTCTCGTACCGCTAGGTTCTGTTCAGGCACCTGCAGCTCTCGTACCGCTAGGTTCTGTTCAGGCACCTGCAGCTCTCGTACCGCTAGGTTCTGTTCAGGCACCTGCAGCTCTCGTACCGCTAGGTTCTGTTCAGGCACCTGCAGCTCTCGTACGCTAGGTTCTGTTCAGGCACCTGCAGCTCTCGTACCGCTAGGTTCTGTTCAGGCACCTGCAGCTCTCGTACCGCTAGGTTCTGTTCAGGCAGGCTCTCGTACGTAGGTTCTGTTCAGGCACCTGCAGCTCTCGTACCGCTAGGTTTCTGTTCAGGCACCTGCAGCTCTCGTACCGCTAGGTTCTGTTCAGGTACCTGCAGCTTTCATGCCGCTAGGTTCTGTTCAGGTACCTACAGCTCTCGTACCGCTAGGTTCTCTTTAGTTACCTGCAGATCTCATACAGCTAGGTTCTGTTCAGGTACCTGCAGCTCTCGTACCGCTAGGTTCTGTTCAGGTACCTGCAGCTCTCGTACCGCTAGGTTCTGTTCAAGTACCTGCAGCTTCTTCGTATCGCTAGGTTCTGTTCAGGTACCTGCAGCTCTCGTACCGCTAGGTCTGTTCAGGTACTGCAGCTCTCGTACCGCTAGGTTCTGTTCAGGTACCTGCAGCTCTCGTACCGCTAGGTTCTGTTCAGGTACCTGCAGCTCTCGTACCGCTAGGTTCTGTTCAGGTACCTGCAGCTCTCGTACCGCTAGGTTCTGTTCAGGTACCTGCAGCTCTCGTACCGCTAGGTTCTGTTCAGGTACCTGCAGCTCTCGTACCACTAGGTTCTGTTCAGGTACCTGCAGCTCTCATACAGCTAGGTTCTGTTCAGGTACCTGCACCTCTTGTACAGCTGGGTTCTGTTCAGGTACCTGCACCTCTCATACAGCTAGGTTCTGTTCAGGGACCTGCAGATCCCCAAGAAGATCTGATAGGTGTGAGATCCACCTCTTGAACCACCAGAGAGAGAAAAGTGCTGCGCTCTCCATTATCATCCCATAAGTGGAAATATCTCAGATAAGAACACCCCTTGAAGTTTTAATGTGAACCCTAGGAGTGGTACAATCAGACAACGTGGTCCTCTGATCTACTTCTTCTTGTATGGTCGGTGGAGTGATCCCTAATACTGTGTTGGTTATACCTTCCGTATTCTTTGCCCCACAAACGCTCACCTTGGTGTTACGTCTTGAGGATGACCTCTCAAGGAATCCTGTAGGATCTGAACAACGTCCTGATGTCCAGCCTCTTCTGCTAAAGTCAAAGCGTCCTTGCCTGTGGTTTCACATACCCCGACCCAGGCTGCGCCCCTCGTCAGTAAATAAGTCACTACGTCCTTTTTCCCCGCATACGCGCCGCACATCAGAGCCGTCCAGTAATAACCATCCTGAAAATTGAGGTCGCAATTCTCCTTCTCCAGTAGACGCTTTACACCTTTCAGGTCTCCCAGTTGTGAACATTTCAGCAGCTGGTGGCCGTTCCTCTGGTCTGTGGCACCTGTTGTGGTCACGGCTGCTCTGGGCTCGGACTGTCCTTGTGTTCCCTCATGTGAAGACGAGGTCACCTGCCTCCGTTTTCGAGAAGATTTCTTTGAAGAGGACTGGCCTCCTGCATTTGAAAGAAGACCCTCATAGAAGGCTTTTGCCTCCTCGCCAGAAATGTTCGTCTCACTTCTCCGGGATGAATGCTTATTTCTCTGTTCTCCGTTTTCCCACAAGTCTGATTTCTCACGAGCTTTGGTGAACGTGATAAGCCGCGGGAAATTCATCTTTTTTTAAGAAGCATCTAAAGAGAACATGGAAGTCTTTATTATTATTTAAGAAACATGATATATTCATATTTAATGCAATGTCCTTAAACGGGCTGACACGCTGAGGTCGCTTTATACACAGCAGGTGCCAGCAGTAAAGTACGGCTGACACCCACCAACAGTGACCTGGAACAGAGATGACTTCGATCCCAGTCATTTAACCTTATCTGCCACTGTCAATAGCGACCGCGGCATCTGTTGGGTTAGACAGAAGGAGGGGCTCCCTCTGTCCTCTGATTGAAGCCCCCGTTGCAAAATTGCTGGGCTCCGATCAATTGCTATGACAACCCGGAGCCCTGCGAAGGCCTTTCATAGTGAACTGCCTGTAAAGCTGTGCCCGAGGCACGGCCTGACAGGAAGCCTGTAAAAGTCCCCTAGACTGCAATAGTATTCAGAAGATTGAATGTTCAAGTTCCAGTTCCTAAAGAGGACTAAAAAGTACAGCAAAAAAGTAAAACTAAAAAGGAAACTATCTAGCCTTGGGTAGGTTCCCAGCTGCCACGGTAACGCACTGGTCACCGGTGCCAATGACCAGAGGACGCCTCCCTGTGACAAGAACCTTAGGTGTCCCGGTCACTATAGACAGTGGCATCTAAGAAATTAAGCTGTCAAGATCAGAGCTAACTCCGATCCCAACCGGGAGGCCTGGCTGTGTATCACAGCTGATGATCTTGAGGGGACATCGGGCAGGGCCCACCAGATCCTGGTGATGTATCAATCACTGGGGGTTTACTCAAAACCAGTCTCCGATAAGAGCAATCCTCTGATCCGCCGCTAATGAAATGTCCTGCATCGTACTGACAGGCTTTGGCTACTGTTAATTTTGGAGGCTTTTGCAGTTTTTCGTAAATTTCTCTGGGGGGGGGGGAAGAACACCAGCTCCCTATGTTATGTGGAAGCCTCTGAGATACCGTACATTTTGGGGTAAATAGCATTTTTATCTAATAGCAGCATGCTCCAAGTCTGGCAGTTTTGCCCTACAGCCCTCCAGTGGCATTTCTGCCCTGCTTGATAAACCGCAGTGTGTATTTTTTTATGCCGTAATTTAATTTTTGTGCCCAGACTGCTCTACAGAGGAAGTGACATCAACGAGGTGGGGGCACATACTTTCCCATAAGAAAAACGGTGATAAAACATACTATATGACATCTAAAAAAAAAGGCTTTTTTTTTAGACCCTTTTTTGGGGCTGAAAAACTGCACAACACAGAACCGTATGTGGCAGGAACTCCTTGGAGCCATTTATGATGACCAACTATCTCAGAAATGGGCGGGAAAAGCCAAAACTTTTTAAGAGCCATTTTGCCAACCGCTAGGCACAAGTGACGTTTCTATACCTCCCTCGCCACTTTCTAAATAGGGACTGGGTGCAGCCATCGGACCCTCAATTAGGACGAAGAGTACTCCTCTTCATAAACTTAGCACATGCCCTGGTGGGAAAGGGGAGGATATCAAAGTCAACGTACGATACCAATATAAATGACCCCCCTGTTTCTTGCTATTTATCACCATTTTCAACATCTCTGCTTGCAAACATTGAATAAACCCAACCTCCTCCACAAAAAAACCTTAACAGAAAGACACTATTTCTTAACCTGAAAATAGGATTTCGCTCCGTCACTGACAGCAAGCAGAGTAACTTGCGCAGCTTGGTGCATTCCTACGAGTGCAGCTAAGGTCGGCGCCTTTGAGGTATTGTCTTCGAGAATGAATCAAAGACTTATTATTTCTAAGTACTGTTTCCTGTCAACTAAAAACGGCAAGAAGGTCCCAGCATCTCCAGCCAGACCTATGTAGGTTACACTTGAGCGTTACACGCTGTCCAGTTAACCACAGGCACCTTCCTCTGACAGACCTCACTTCCTGACCTATTTACTTTCATAGCTCCAGAAATATCATGCCTCACCAGAAAACGCGCTTCCTCGAACCACAAAATGGCGGCGCCCGTCCGGCAGATAGATGTGGGCGGGGTTTTCGCGTTCTTTATACGTGTGAAGGGCGGAACGCACGGGACGCGTGAGCCAATCAGCGCCCGGGAGCAGAAGCTAGCGCGAACGCGATTGGCCGAGTTGGGACGAGGCTGAAGCGAGTGACGTGACGGGCTGCTCTAGGTGCAGTCAGCTGTCGGCGACGCGCATGCGCTTAAAGTGTAGTAAATAGCTAGCAGCAGCTGGTAGAGAAAGGTGTCTCCAGCCATGCGCTGCCCTGTCAAATTAGTAGGGAATTGTAGGAGACGGCAGCCTTTTGTCTCCATATGACTACAGTGCAGTGACCTAGCCTTTACAGCTCATAATATCAGGTGCATAGAAAGGTCGGGTCTTTTCTTGGCATAGTTTCCAGGAGGCCAAATAGGGCTAAAGCTGTAAGCATGTCTTACTTGTGGCAGGGCAGCCATAGGAATGCATGGGGTTGCAGCCCGCATGTTTGTTGCTACTTTGACCCCAAAATCGCAAAAAATCCAAAGCTGGTGGATTTTTTTGCAATTCTGCAGTTACGGCAAGTGTGTACGTAGCGCTGCGACCACATTCATTTCTATAGCCTAAAGAACGCAGATCCCCTGAGCTCATGTCATGAGGCTGCTGTGAATAGAGAAGTGACTGCGCATGCGCTGCTCTCTCCATTCACTTATATGGAAGTTCCTATATTATCAGCGTAAGCATCCCGGACTATGTGCAGAACACTCACTTAAAGGGGTCGTCCAACCCAGGGGCATACTGGGAACTTAAAGTGGCCCTAGAAAAAATACTAACAGTGGCCCCATTTTGTAGTTTAGTCCAAGCTGATGTAAGACAGGGCCAGCAATACCATATGGCGGCACATTATACCGCCCCAACAGAGCCAAATACCACAGTCCATCACAAAATACATCCCCAAAAACTTCCACTGGCCGGCCAAGAGGAGGGCCCAGGAGGCCCCCTAGGCATCGGCCCACCGGGAAATTTCCCTGTAAGGTCTATGGCCAATCCGCCCCTGGTCCCACCTGTTCCCCCTGAACATTAACCCCTTATTGACCTGTTAGTTTTGGGCCTTACTGGCAAAGCGTTTTTCTTCCTTTTTTTTTTTTTATCGTCGCTCTTCCAAGAGCTATAACTGGGATTTTTTTTTTTTTTGCGGGACAAGTTGTAGTTCTTAATGGCACCATTTTGGGGTACACAGAACTTTCTGATGAAAGTTTATTAACTCTTTCTGGGAGGGAGATGGGAAAAAAACAGCAATACTGCCACCAAGTTTTTTACATTATAAATTTTACGGCGTTCATTTTTCGGTACAAGTAACACAATATCTTTACTCTCTGGGTCAGTACGATTACAGAGGTACCAGAAAAGCACAGCCTGCTGGAAAACACTCAAGGCAGGCTTGGGGCCTACGCCAGGTCCCAGCCAGCCTATACACGAATCAATCACATTCCCGGGCTGCCGGTGGGATACAGGGGAGTCTGTTCCCTCTGTCACCACTTACATGCAGAGGGTGCCATGTAAGGGGTTAAACAGCCCAGAACGCTGCCGCTTCTGGTCCATGCTGTTAGAGCAGGAGCGCGGTTCTCATGTGAGAACAGAGCACTCGCTCTCCGCTGCACGGTGGACCCCAGCCTAAGGGCGTAAAAAAAGCGTATTGGTGGTCACTAAGGGGTTAAAGGGATTGTCCCATCTTGGACATTGGGTGCATATTGCTAGGTGATATCTGATAGGTACTAGTCCCACCTATTCTTAGAACTGAGCCTGCAAAGTGCAAGAGAGCGCACCCCACAAGCGCGGCCGTCCCTCCATTCATTCCTTGGCTTGGCTATTTTCGCACGTCCCATTGAAATGAACCAGTGGTAGCTGGGGTGCCCACGATGTTAGGTGCAATGATGGAGGTTGTAGTACTACTTTCTGTCTCTCTGCAGAACCTTAGGTGTGCAATGAGGTTTCTGTTCAATGCTTCTACAAAATCCCGGGCTGACGGGAGCAGATATAAGATACGGTTGGCCAAATAGTCTCGAAGAAAGTGGGTTCCTTCACAGCAGCAAAGTCTGTCGGCCATAAATGTGCACCGTACCTCGCTGTCTGAGTCTAATGCACGACCTGGACAAGGTTCTGGACCTTCTGCTTCTGATGATAATGTTGCTTCTTTATCTGAGGGATGGGGATTCTCTGAGCTCGGGCCTTGCTCTGAGGAGCTCCTTACTGTACCACAGCTCAATTCCACTAACCAGGTGAAGACCCAGGTCCATCTCCTGGTAACCTAAAAGAATTAGGCAATGTTGTCCATACAATGCCATTAGGTATACAAGCATAACAGATCACAACATACGGTAAAATTACAGTAATTAACCCTTTGCAGTAACCCATTTCTGCAGTAATTCACATGAATTGAAGTGCATCCTCCCATTAAAAACAATGGGAGGCTATATTGGCGTTGAATCCCGTGGTTGCCTACTGTCCTCAATTTTCATAGACAGTCCCAACAAATTCAAGACCACGTCTGAAAATTCACGCCACCGCCAAACTCAGTCAGGATCCCTGTTCTATGGCTGGCGCTCCCTCAATGGCAGCACAGAGCATGTGTGTCCTCACTCAGGCTGTACATACAGAGCAGAGCATGTGTGTCCTCACTCAGGGTGTACATACAGAGCAGAGCATGTGTGTCCTCACTCAGGGTGTACATACAGAGCAGAGCATGTGTGTCCTCACTCAGGGTGTACATACAGAGCAGAGCATGTGTGTCCTCACTCAGGGTGTACATACAGAGCAGAGCATGTGTGTCCTCACTCAGGGTGTACATACAGAGCAGAGCATGTGTGTCCTCACTCAGGGTGTACATACAGCAGAGCATGTGTGTCCCACCAGGGATACATACAGAGCAGAGCATGTGTGTCCTCACCCAGGGTATACATACAGAGCAGAGCATGTGTGTCCTCACTCACTACGTACCACCTGAGTGAGGACACGGTGATTTATGGATCTGTTTACTATCCGGGTTATTTATATTCTCTGTTTAGACGCTGCTGTTTCCATAGCGACAGAATACAGGTGACGTCGCGGCCTAGGGGTCGCTTGTCAGAACTACCGTTCCCGTGATGCCAGAGGTCACTTCCGGTCCCGCCTCTTCCGTTCCGGGCTGATTCGGCCGAGCCTTGTGTGTAGCGGCGGGGAGAACCGGAAAGAACCGCCGTGTTTCCAGACTCGGGGGGAGATAGAGCAGGTATGAGGCCTGTACTCGGCGTGTGTCCTGCGGGCGGCCGATGTGTCTGTGTGCAGGGCCTCCGGTGACCGGCTCAATGTATGAGAGCTCAGGGCCCCACTCCTGTCTGTGCCCACAGCATCCCCCCTTATGTGCCCTCCTCTGCCCCAGTTACCACCCAATCTTTCCCTTAACCCCACTGCCTCTCCTCATCAACCATTTCATCCCCTTTTACTCTCCTTGTTACCCCTTTGCCCCTCTTGCTGTCTGTTGCCCCTCTGCCACCTCCCCCTGCTTTTTCTGTTGCCCCTCTGCCTGATTTCTCTGTTGCCCCTCTCCTCCACCCGCTGTCTGTGTTGCCCCTCTCCCTCCACCCGCTGTCTGTGTTGCCCCTCTCCCTCCACCCCCCGCTGTCTGTGTTTGCCCCTCTCCTCCACCCGCTGTCTGTGTTGCCCCTCTCCCTCCACCCGCTGTCTGTGTTTGCCCCTCTCCCTCCACCCGCTGTATGTGTTGCCCCTCTCCCCTCCACCCGCTGTCTGTGTTGCCCCTCTCCCTCCACCCGCTGTCTGTGTTGCCCTCTTCCTCCACCGCTGTCTGTGTTGCCCCTCTCCCTCCACCCGCTGTCTGTGTTGCCCCTCTGCCCCCCCCCCCCCGCTGTCTGTGTTTGCCCCTCTGCCCCCCCCGCTGTCTGTGTTGCCCCTCTGCCCCTCCACCCGCTGTCTGTGTTGCCCCTCTGCCCCCCCCCCCCGCTGTCTGTGTTGCCCCTCTGCCCCCCCCCGCTGTCTGTGTTGCCCTCTTGCCCCCGTTGCCCCTCTGCCCCCTCCCGTCTGTGTTGCCCCTCTGCCCCCTCCCCGTCTGTGTTGCCCCTCTGCCCCCTCCCCCGTCTGTGTTGCCCCTCTGCCCCCTCCCCCGTCTGTGTTGCCCCTCTGCCCCTCCCCCTCGGCGCAGAAACCGCCATGTCTGAACAGAACCTTCACCTCTTAACCCCTTTTGCTCTCCACATACCTCCTCTGCACCCCCTGCTTTTCCTCTTTACTTTTTTGACAACCCCCGTCTGTTTCATCTAAGTTCACCCCATGCTTTCCTTGTAACCTCTCTGACCTCCCTTGTTTTGCTCATTTGTCCACCTTTTGCTTTCCTAATGGACATGGACCCCTGGTCTCCCCTTCTAGCCTTCCTCATAGACCCCCGATGTCCTCCTTTTCCCTTCCTCATAGACCCCTGTGTCCTCCTTGTGCCTTCCTCATAGACTCCCTGTGTCCTCCTTGTGCCTTCCTCATAGACCCCGGCCCCTTCCCCCAACCTCCAGTGGTCCTCCTTTTCCCTTCCTCATAGACCTCCCGGTGTCCTCCTTTCCCTTCCTCATAGACATCCCCGGTGTCCTCCTTTTCCCTTCCTCATTAGACCTCCCGGTGTCCTCCTTGTGCTTTCTCATAGACCTCCCGGTGGTCCTCCTTGGTGGCCTTCCTCATAGACCCACCGCCCGGTGTCCATCCCTTGTGCCCTTCCTCATAGACCTCCCGGTGTCCCTCCTTGGCCCCTTCCTCATAGACCCTCCCGGTGTCCTCCTTGTGCCTTCCTCATAGGACCTCCCGGTGTCCTCCTTTTCCCGTTCCTCATAGACCCGGTGCCCTTCCCCCAGCCCCGATGTCCTCCTTGTCCCTTCCTCATAGCCTCCCGGTGGTCCTCCCTTGTGCCCTTCCTCATAGACCTCCCGGTGTCCCTCCTTGTGCCTTCCTCATAGACCTCCCTGGTGTCCTCCTTTTCCCTTCCCTCATTTGTCCCTTCCTCATAGACCTCCCGGTGTCCTCCTTGTGCCTTCCTCATAGACCTCCCGGTGTCCTCCTTGTGCCTTCCTCATAGACCTTCCTGTGTTCCTCCTTTTCCCTTCCTCATAGACCTCCCGGTGTCCTCCTTTGTCCCTTCCTCATAGACTCCCGGTTCCTCCTTGTGCCTTCCTCATAGACCTCCCGGTGTCCTCCTTGTGCCTTCCTCATAGACCTCCCGGTGTCCTCCTCCCTTGTGTCCTTGCCTTCCTCATAGACCTCCGGTGTTCCTCCTTGTGCCTTCCTCATAGACCTCCCGGTGGTCCTCCTTGTGCCTTCCTCATAGACCTCCCGGTGTCCTCCTTGTGCCTTCCTCATAGACCTCCCGGTGTCCCTCCTTTCCTTCCTCATAGACCTCCCGGTGTCCTCCTTTCCCTTCCTCATAGACTCTCCGGTGTCCTCCTTGTGCCTTCCTCATAGACCTCCCGGTGTCCTCCTTGTGCCTTCCTCATAGACCTCCCGGTGTCCCTCCTTGTGCCTTCCTCATAGACCTCCCGGTGTCCTCCTTGTGCCTTCCTCATAGACCTCCCGGTGTCCCTCCTTGTGCCTTCCTCATAGACCTCCCGGTGTCCTCCTTTGTGCCTTCCTCATAGACCTAGACCTCCCGGTGTCCTCCTTGTGCCCTTCCTCATAGACCTCCCGGTGTCCTCCTTGTGCCTTCCTCATAGACCTCCCGGTGTCCTCCTTGGTGTCCCTTCCTCATAGACCTCCCGGTGTCCTCCTTTTCCTTTTTCCCTCCTCATAGACCTCCCGGTGTCCTCCTTTTCCCTTCCTCATAGACCTCCCGGTGTCCTCCTTTTCCCTTCCTCATAGACCTCCCGGTGTTGGGGGGGGGGGTTCACGTGCATGCCCCCTGCGTTCCTGCGTTTCTACTGAAAGGCGGTCCCAGCCTGTGATAGGACGGTTATATATAGGTGCAGCACAGCCTTGTGTGGAGGCTGGTGGGTGGCGGTCATCCAGCTGGGGGCATGGAATCCAGGGCTTTTGGGGGAGTCTCTGCTGCCATCACACGCTGCGATCGGAGTTCTTCATCTGATGTGATTCTGACTTTTTAACCCTTTGTTTATTGACCTGCAGCCTGGAAAATGAGCAGTTCAGAAGAAGTGTCGTGGATCAGCTGGTTCTGCGGCTTACGAGGCAACGAGTTCTTCTGCGAGGTGAGGTCTCTAGTGCCAAAGCCATCGCGATGGATCCCTCACATTGTAGATCAGTAACCTCCAGCCGCTCTGAAACTACAACTCCCAGAAACCTCCTTTAACTCCCATAGAAGTGTGTGTGGGGGGGGGGGGATCAGCGAAGTGAGTGCACATATTGGGAGTTGTAGTTTTACAGTAGCTGGCGTGCTGAAGGTTGCTGGCCCCAGTTATAGATTATACTGCAGGATTTATTAGTGATGTGTCGGAGCCGGACGTACACAGAAGAGCAGTCACTGGTCTCCCCGTGGACGTGGAGTCTCTGCACTGGGATAAGTGGCTGATACTTACCTGATGCCGATGGGTAGGGGCCCAGCTGTAGTGGGCAAGGGCTCACCTGTAATGGGCCTGTGATGGGCAGGGGCTCACCTGTAATGGGCCTGTGATGGGCAGGGGCTCACGTGTAATGGGCCTGTGATGGGCAGGGGCTCACCTGTAATGGGCCTATGATGGGCAGGGGCTCACCTGTAATGGGCCTGTGATGGGCAGGGGCTCACGTGTAATGGGCCTGTGATGGGCAGGGGCTCACGTGTAATGGGCCTGTGATGGGCAGGGGCTCACGTGTAATGGGCCTGTGATGGGCAGGGGCTGGCCTGTGATGGGCAGGGGCTGGCCTGTGATGGACAGGGGCTCAGCTGTAATGGGCCTGCCAAGGGATACAAAATGTCCCGTTAGTGCCCAGTTTATGCCCCATTTTGCAGTCTTGGTTCTCCACCCCTCTTCCCTATGCACATATTATTGTACACTGACGGCTGCACAGCAGTTTTGGACACAATATGTGTCGTGCCGAAGTATCACAGTTTAGAGGGCTGCCATAGGAATGAATGGAAATTGCTGTGATATCTCATTCATTCCTGTGGCAGTCCTCTACACTGCCATACACAGGCAGTCGCCACTTGTCCCGCCGAAAATCCCTGTGTAGCTGCCCCTTTATCCTCCCCTTCTTAACTGTATTTTTCCCTGTAACCTCCTCTTGCAGGTAGATGAAGATTATATTCAGGATAAATTCAACCTGACTGGACTGAATGAGCAGGTGCCCCACTATCGACAGGCGCTGGACATGATCCTGGACCTAGAGCCGGGTCAGTATGTGACGTGCGGTACCGCTCTTCATATGGATTTGTAGACTGCCCTACCTGTAGACATTCGAAGGGAACCTGTCGCCATGAAAATGGGAAATAATCCACTGACAGCAGGTCATAGAGCAGGAAGAGCGGAGCAGATTGTGTGCAAAAAGATAGGCATTCCTATGAGTGATTGACATCAACCCCTCTATGACTGTGTATACAGAGAGAAGCGTCAATCATTGATAGAACCGCCCCTGGACTACAAAGCCCAGAATGAGCAGAGATATAAATGTATAAAGTCAAGTTCTCATACAACTAGATATCAGTCCGCTCAGCTCCTCCCGCTCTATAACACACTGCCTGCATCTCAGACATCATATTCAACATGACAGGTTCCCTTTAAATATTTTCAGGCGGCATTGAGGATTGTGTTGCAGGCCTGAAGCCTGAGGCTGCACTACTGAAGCATTCCGACTGCTGTTCTGTCATACTTGTGTCTTCATTGAGACCCTCGATTGTGTACAAAACGCCAAAAATCTTAAACCTTGTAATGAACATCAGTACGCCTTTTTATAGCAGTCCTTAAAGGGGTTGTCCAGGGTTTTATTTTTACATTGCCTTTTCCCTCCCGCACTTCCTGCAGAGGTGCAAGTGACCCGTCCATTCAGGAAGCTTACAAGCGGTGCTTGGTGTAAGGGAGATTAAAAAAAAAAAAAAAAAAAAAAAACCCTGGACAACCCCTTTAACCACCTAACTGTTTTGCCTCAGTCCAGCTCGGGCAGTGGGAAAAGCAGCTAACCGGAGGGGAAGGGCTGCTTTAGATAATACTACCTTTTGAATGGTAGCAGCTAGAAATATGCAACTGGTCTTGTTGGAAAGCTGACACTTCCAGGCTTTCATACAAGACCAAAATGCAACAGAGGAGAAACCACTGTTAGAAATCAAGTCAGGAATAATCACGGGTAAAATCTGATTTTACTTTTACTTTCATTCTCAGCATCCTGATTTCTATCAGTGATATCTTCCCCTGTTCTGAACAGATTGCTGTCATTCTGGTATTGTCTGAAAACTTGGAATGTCAGCTTTCAGACAATACAAAGTGCACATCTCTAGCTGGTCCGATAACACCCCAGTGTTGGGGCTCAGCTGTTTAATGAATCTTCTGCTGTAGATTCCTCTGATCATGACTGTAAAGGCTATGGACACCTTTGCCATATATTTTTTTTTATTTTGTATTTAATTTATGTGGAGAAAATCATTTGTCCAATTGGTTATGTTAAAAAAATGTATTTTTGTTTTTGCTCTACATCCTGCATGCGCTTCCTATGGACAGCAGGCTGCGCTGTCAGGTTTTACTGAAAATCCGTCATCTGACAGGCTGTCCGTAAACTCCCCCTGTCAGCACCCAGGAGCACGCTTCTGTTGCTTCGTCATTATGTAACTAGGATCGTATAGCCCCAGTTCTATTTTCAAGCCTGTGCTCTCCTCCCAGCGCTGTGTGACAGCGTAGACCGCTCTGCATCCAACATACATTGGGAAGCCGATCTGTGTACCGTCATGAAACACCGTATTTTGAGAGACACCGTGAAGAGCTTCAACAGAGACCCTGCAATCATGCACTCAGCGTAGGACTGTCCCTCCTCTGTCAGTACTGCCCACCTGTTATCTATTTCCAGAGCTGTGAGGGTAGCGCTGCTTACTTATAATGCCCCCCCTTATTTGACTACTATGCATTCAAAGAACACTGAAGTGCTGTAAGCAGCAAGTAAGCAGCGCTTCCCTCACAGCACTAGTAAGAGGCAGGCTGAGCAGTAAGGTGACGGCACTATACGGGGGCATTATAAGTAAGCAGTGCTACACTCACAGCACTAGTAAGAGGCAGGCTGAGCAGTAAGGTGACGGCACTATACGGGGGCATTATAAGTAAGCAGTGCTACACTCACAGCACTAGTAAGAGGCAGGCTGAGCAGTAAGGTGACGGCACTATATGGGGGCATTATAAGTAAGCAGTGCTACACTCACAGCACTAGTAAGAGGCAGGCTGAGCAGTAAGGTGACGGCACTATATGGGGGCATTATAAGTAAGCAGTGCTTCCCTCACAGCACTAGTAAGAGGCAGGCTGAGCAGTAAGGTGACGGCACTATATGGGGGCATTATAAGTAAGCAGTGCTACACTCACAGCACTAGTAAGGCAGGCTGAGCAGTAAGGTGACGGCACTATACGGGGGCATTATAAGTAAGCAGTGCTTCCCTCACAGCACTAGTAAGGCAGGCTGAGCAGTAAGGTGACGGCACTATATGGGGGCATTATAAGTAAGAAGTGCTACATTCACAGCACTAGTAAGAGGCAGGCTGAGCAGTAAGGTGACGGCACTATATGGGGGCATTATAAGTAAGAAGTGCTACATTCACAGCACTAGTAAGAGGCAGGCTGAGCAGTAAGGTGACGGCACTATATGGGGGCATTATAAGTAAGCAGTGCTTCCCTCACAGCACTAGTAAGAGGCAGGCTGAGCAGTAAGGTGACGGCACCATATGGGGGGCATTATAAGTAAGCAGTGCTTCCCTCACAGCACTAGTAAGAAGCAGCAGGCTGAGCAGTAAGGTGACGGCACTATATGGGGGCATTATAAGTAAGCAGTGCTACACTCACAGCACTAGTAAGAGGCAGGCTGAGCAGTAAGGTGACGGCACTATATGGGGGCATTATAAGTAAGCAGTGCTACACTCACAGCACTAGTAAGAGGCAGGCTGAGCAGTAAGGTGACGGCACTATATGGGGGCATTATAAGTAAGCAGCGCTTCCCTCACAGCACTAGTAAGAGGCAGGCTGAGCAGTAAGGTGACGGCACTATATGGGGGCATTATAAGTAAGAAGTGCTACATTCACAGCACTAGTAAGAGGCAGGCTGAGCAGTAAGGTGACGGCACTATATGGGGGCATTATAAGTAAGCAGTGCTTCCCTCACAGCACTAGTAAGAGGCAGGCTGAGCAGTAAGGTGACGGCACCATATGGGGGCATTATAAGTAAGCAGTGCTTCCCTCACAGCACTAGTAAGAAGCAGCAGGCTGAGCAGTAAGGTGACGGCACTATATGGGGGCATTATAAGTAAGCAGTGCTACACTCACAGCACTAGTAAGAGGCAGGCTGAGCAGTAAGGTGACGGCACTATATGGGGGCATTATAAGTAAGCAGTGCTACACTCACAGCACTAGTAAGAGGCAGGCTGAGCAGTAAGGTGACGGCACTATATGGGGGCATTATAAGTAAGCAGCGCTTCCCTCACAGCACTAGTAAGAGGCAGGCTGAGCAGTAAGGTGACGGCACTATATGGGGGCATTATAAGTAAGCAGTGCTACACTCACAGCACTAGTAAGGCAGGCTGAGCAGTAAGGTGACGGCACTATACGGGGGCATTATAAGTAAGCAGTGCTTCCCTCACAGCACTAGTAAGAGGCAGGCTGAGCAGTAAGGTGACGGCACCATATGGGGGCATTATAAGTAAGCAGTGCTTCCCTCACAGCACTAGTAAGAAGCAGCAGGCTGAGCAGTAAGGTGACGGCACTATATGGGGGCATTATAAGTAAGCAGTGCTACACTCACAGCACTAGTAAGAGGCAGGCTGAGCAGTAAGGTGACGGCACCATATGGGGGCATTATAAGTCAGCAGTGCTTCCCTCACAGCACTAGTAAGAGGCAGCAGGAGGAGGACTAAGTTGATGGCACTATAAGGAGGGCATTATAAGTAAGCAGCGCTACCCTCACAGCACTAGTAAGGCCGCTTTCACACGATTGATACGGATTGGCTCCGCACCATTTTGTAAGCAAGTTCAGTCAGTTTTGTCTGCGATTGCGTTCAGTTTTTTCCACGCGGGTGCGATGCGTTTTGATGCGTTTTCGCAAGCGTGATAAAAACTGAAGGTTTACAAACAACATCTCTTAGTAACACATCAGTGAAAAACGCATTGTATCCGCACTTGCTTCACTTTTTCACTGAAGCCCCATTCACTTCTATGGGGCCAGGGCTGCGTGAAAAAAACACAGAATATAGAAGATGCTGCGATTCTCACGCATCGCAGAACTGATGCGTGAAAAAAAAATGCTCATGTGCACAGACCCATTGAAATGAATGGGTCAGGATTCAGTGCATTCACGTCACGCATTGCACCCGCGCGGAAAAAAACTTGAACGCAATCGCAGACAAAACTGACTGAACTTGCTTGCAAAATGGTGAAAGTTTCACTGAACGCATCCGGAGCCAATCTGTATCGTTTGTGTGAAAGATGCCTAAGAGGCAGCAGGCTGAGCAGTAAGGTGGCGGCACTATAGGGAGGAGGAGTTATAAGTATATATAAGCATATAAGTAAGCAGCGCTAGTAATAGGCAGCAAGTATGGCATTAAGGTGATGGCGCTACATAGGGGCATTAAAACTATGGGGGGATTCATATATAGACAGAGCACTACCTGGGCCCATTATATCTACTGAGGGCACTACAGGGGGCTATAATATATACTGGGGGCATTATAACTACTGTTGTGTAAAACTGTGTGGGTGGGGGAGCAGAGCTGTGCTCGTGCATGTGGCATGAAGAGACCGTGTGACCAGCGCTGAGGGAACGCCCCCAGAGCCTGAACGGAGAAGGCAAGTGCTCGAAAACCAGGAATGAGCATTGCTGAGCGCATGAAAAAAATTAAGCTGATTCCAGAAAACAAATCGGTGCAATTTTTTATTTTCTACTACGTTTTAGTCAGATATCCGCGCAAACATTTCCATAGCCTTTAACCCTTTTTATTGCCTCAGTCAAGAGTGACCGCAGTATGATCAGAGAAGACCCTCCCCAATGATTGCATCACCGGTTTTCCCAAGGGAATGGATAGGGCATCCCCCGTAAGGACCCCGGGGCCGGTCAATTCTTATTTTGTGTGGATAGGGGATAAGCATATTCTGTTGGAAAACCCCTTTAAGCCCTGGTGATTAACGGGTTAATATATTTAGATACATAGACAGGAATTAGTGGTTTGGATCATCAGACTCTTGCGGTAGTGCAGCCTCAGGCCTTTAAATTCAAGGGACCAGATCTCGGAGTGCAGGAGGGATGTTGGCTGCGGAGGTGCTCATGCGGCGGTGGTGGTGGGCGGGCTCTCACGTGGTGGGCTCTCACGTGGTGGGCGGGCTCTCACGTGGTGGGCTCTCACGTGGTGGTGGTGGGCTCTCACATGCAGATCCCAGAGGACGTCCCGTCTTATTCTCTCACCTCTCTCGTTTCCCTCTTACAGATGAGGAGCTGGAGGACAATCCAAACCAGAGCGATCTGATTGAACAGGCCGCTGAGATGCTGTACGGACTGATCCACGCCCGCTATATTCTGACTAACCGCGGCATTGCCCAGATGGTAAGACCTTTGGTATCAGGTGACAGGATGACGTCTCCAGACATTGCTGATGTTAGTACAAGACTTTAGGTAGAAGTACGTCTTCTTGTGAGCTAGTGGACAGAAAAGTTTCAAGGGAGTAATGGAGTACAGCAGGGGCGCGGCATACCTCTAGAGATGCACATAAAGGGGTTATCCAAAGTGTAAAACATGCCCCTCATGTAGGTTATACTTACCCCACCCCCCCGGCACCTGCGTCGTTCCAGATCCCTGCACAGTGTCGCTGCATTTCCAATCGCAGTGAACAGAGGGCAGCTGCACATTCGTGGCCACCCTCAATTCATACCTATGGGAGTTCCAAAAATAGCTGAGCAGTCCAATAGAGGTGAACGGGATACGCTTGTGCAGTATCCACATCCACATCGCAGCCTGCTATTAGATGTTTTGGTCTGTGCGATGGGGGATGAGCCTCCCTAGTGTCACCTGCAATGCTAGGGAAGCTCGTCCCCCGTCACAGCCTGTTATTGGTTGCACCCCCTACTTTGCATAACTCCTTTAAAGGGGTTGTCTCATCATAGATAATGGGGGCATATCGCTAGGATAGGCCCCCATTGTCTTATAGGTGGGAGCCACCGCTGAGACCCGCACCTATATCCAGAACAGAGCCCCCAAAGTGAAGGAGGACGCACTGCACATGCGCAGCCGCCCTCCATTCATTTCTATGGGGCTGGCGATGGCTCGGCTATTTCCAGCGGCTCCATAGAAATGAATGGGAACAGTGGCCGGTCATGCGCGGTGTGCTTCCATTCACTTCTATGGGGAGCCGGCTTGGTGGTGGCGGAACCGGAGTCCAGCAGATTTTGTGCTGAGACTGCAATATAAAAATTTCCCCCAAAGCCTTTTATGTTAACACTATGATTAAAAAAAAAAGGGCTAGCATATTCCATCAGTGTCAGTTATAAGTGGCGAGACCCTCACCTATCTCTAGAACGGGCCCCCAAAAGTGATGGAGAGTGCTTCTCGCATGCGCAGCCTGCTCTCAATTCTTTTCTTTTAGATTTCCGAAAATAGCCCAGTGAGCACACTCAGGTATTTTTGGAAGTTCCATAGAAATGAATGGAGACCATACTGTGCAAGCGTATCCCCTTCACCTGTATGGTACTCCCATAGGTATGAATTGAGGGTGGCCACGAATGCGCAGCGCCCCTCTGTTCACTTTATGGCGATAGGAGCGAGTCCCAAAGATGGAACCCACACCTGTCTGACATTTGTAGCATATTGTAGCGATATACCACCAATGTCCGAGGTGAGACAGCCAAAGGAAGCCATACTCTCCTCCACCTTGCCCCTGCTTCCCGTCCTGACTTGAGACATCGGAGAGGTCCGCTCCGCCAATCACTGGCTGAGGTGGGTCACCACTAAGAATGAAAAATCCCACCATTGTAGCAGCTAAACTAACACATACTAAAAACTGCTAAACTGCATCTGGGTGTGAAGCGGTTAAATCTTCGTTCACAAAGCCCCCGCTATTAAATATGGATGAGAAATAACTGCGCAGTCTGCGCCCATCAGCCGAGCTGAAGGTATTGATCAGATGCTTCCCCGGCCTCCTCGTGTGCTGCTGTGGCGTCGTCTGAGCCGCCCACCTCAACTCCCATCCTCCACACACGCTTGTGCTCTGCTGCAATGTGAATGAGGTCGGTCAGTCAGCATTAATCATTCAGCCGTTGTACATTAGAGGCCGGTAACGGCATGTGAAGCCTCCTGGACATGGCCGTCTTTGGATTGTCGCCACGTTTGCAGCTGCTGACCCCAGAGCCGCGGAGTTGTGATCTCTGTGCCAGCAGGGTCTGGATGTGACGGCTGACGCGTGCGGTTTACTCCACCCTGTATGTGAACTTTTACAAAGTGCTTTGAAAATAAAAAATGATAAAATTTCTTTCCGTTTTGTGTATGCAGCTCTTGTGCAGACCTTTGTGTGCGACTCCCTTCCGTCATCTGAAGGTTAGTATGAAGACGTTCAGAGCGGAGTAACGCATGATTCCTTTTGGGTCTGTAACTATGGAGATGCAGATGTCTGCATTGGTGCTGTATACACAAAACGGGAGGAACCTTTGATGGCATGGTTCCTGGAATATAAAGCAGGGTGTGAACAGGCCATTGGGCGAGAGCTGACCTAGAGGGGGCATCTACCATGAGATTCTTGGTTCTGGATCTGCGTTAACCATTTCCCAATTCTTGCCTTTGCAGTTGGAGAAGTACCAGCAGGGCGACTTTGGGTATTGCCCCCGTGTTTACTGTGAGAACCAGCCCATGCTGCCCATCGGTAAGTCCCTTTCCTCCTCTCTGTACTACTCTCCCCATCCTCCGCTCTACTAACGCGACTCTGTCCTCTTCAGGTCTCTCCGACATCCCTGGTGAAGCCATGGTAAAGCTGTATTGCCCCAAGTGTATGGATGTTTACACCCCCAAATCCTCCCGCCATCACCATACGGATGGAGCATATTTTGGCACTGGATTCCCCCATATGCTCTTTATGGTTCACCCAGAGTATCGACCCAAGAGACCTGCCAATCAGTTCGTCCCCAGGTAAGAGGATGGTGTTCGTGGTCAGAAGCTAGGAGGGCGGAGAGTTGGCCTCATCCCTTCAGGACCTCTACATGTATGGTAGAAGTCTGCACTTTAGAGGTGACTCCTTCTCAGAAGCTGAGCAGGTGCCATAGCCGTCAGGTGCCAGTTGTTTTACACTACAGACACTCAGAGGCAGAGTTGGTGATTGGCGATAACACCGATCACAGACTTTTAACCCGTCAGATGTCATGGTCAGTTGTGACCGCGGCATCTGAGAGGTGAAATCCCAGGAGAGCTGCACACCTAAGGCCTGAATGGCTTCTCGTGCTGAGATCACGGGAGCTGTTCGGTTGCTATGGTAGCCTTGTGCCTTCTAAAGGCTCCACAGCAAAGTGGCGCAGGGCTCCTTACGAACACAGCGACTCTCCCGTAGGCTGCAATGTTAAATCATTGCAGTCTATGGGACAGGCAATCAGACGATCGCATGTTAAAGTCCCTTAGTCAAAAAAAAGTTTAAAATTTTAAATTGCCCCTTTCCCAATTATAAAAATAAACTATACCTGTAACCGGAGGCCGTGCCTGCACCTGTAACCGGAGGCCGTGCCTGCACCTGTAACCGGAGGCCGTGCCTGCACCTGTAACCGGAGGCCGTGCCTGCACCTGTAACCGGAGGCCGTGCCTGCACCTGTAACCGGAGGCCGTGCCTGTACGGCTTCCTGATATCACAGTGCAGGCACGCCCCCTCTACTCAGTAATCAGCAGCAAACTAACATTTAGCTAGAGAACCGATATCAACACACTGAGCATGCTCCACTTAACAAAGACTCAGAACTACAGGTCAATGCCATGGTAACTTATGAGGAAACACAGTGGGTAGCAGAGGAAGAAAACTACTTTTATAACTACTGAACGGTAACTATGTGAAATTTATATTATATTAGGTAATTATTGATGATGAATTAGTCTAAAACATAAGTAATATTTATCGTAACTGGAATACCCTCCTAAGGGTTAAGGAAGTGAGGGGGAGGGGGTGCCCATCAGGGGATATGTCATTATACCATAGTCCAAAATATCCTTCACTAGCTAGACGCAATGGGATTGGAGTCTGATGGTGATGTATATGTCGGAGTAGTTAGGTAAAGATTCCAGTCTGCTTTCTCCTGGTGATATACAGTGATCATTGTATGGACAGAGAAGCCACATACATCAGATATGGTTGGGTCCGGGCTCTGTAAGCTTCTCTAGCGAATAGCTCACAGTCCGTTTATTTTATGAAAAGTATCCAATCCTTATATATGCAGAACTTTGCTAATCACCATGAAATGGTTAATTTAACGTGCGCATAATTCAGCTACCCATGAATATTTTAGTGACGTGTGAATACATTAATTACGTGAAGAAGTCGGAAGTTACTTCTACTACTAAACTGGTACAAACTGGTATATTCTGACCTAAACTGCAGTTTAGTAGGAGAAGATACATATAAATGAGGATAGCTCATCAATATAAAACCCCTGCACAACCCCTTTAAAGAAGTGAATGGGAGCGCACTGAGCATGTGCAGCCCCCGCTCCCATTCATTTCTATGGAGCCGACGGAAATAGCCGAGACAGCGCTCTGCTATTTTCGCCGGCCCCATAGAAAATGAATGGAGGGTGGTTGCACATGCTCAGTGCGCTCCCATTCACTTCTAGGGCACCACCTTGCGGGGCTCAGTTCTGGATATAGGTTCAAGTTCCAGCGGTGGGACCCGCACCTATAATTTTTCAGTATCCCGAGTAAGAGAGCGAGAAAACCTCACGGGGTTATCCCATTGTTTGTAACAGATCGGTGGATGTCCGACACCTGAGACCCCCACCAATCAGCTGTTTGGGAAGGCTCTGGCGCTACATCGCCACTGCTGCTTCTCTCTTTGTACGGATAGGGCGGGGGGAGGGGGACGAGCCTATCTAGCGTCACCCACAACGCCTCTTCACCCATCGTCCCCTTCCTTGCCTGCCATTGGCTGCTCCCACCCGACACCGGATGTTTTCATCAGAGGGAGGCATGCAAGTATATTCAATGTGAGGGGCCCAGCATATGGGGGGAGCTTCTTATACTCTTGGATAACCCCTTTAACCCCCTGCTCCAGCAGTGGGGAAAAGTAGCTAACTGGAGGGGGAGGGCTGCTTTAGATGCTGCTACCTCCTGAATGGTAGCAGCAACTGATCTTGTTTGAAAGCAGACATTCCAAGCTTTCAGACAATACCAAAATGACAGCAATATGATCAGGACAGAGAAAGATATCGCTGATAGAAATCGGGATGCTGTGAATGCAGCTGAAAGACAGGTTTTACTCGCAATTATTCCCGACTTGATTTCTAACAGTGATTTCGCTTCTGTTGCCTGGACTTTAGCTGTCATTTTGGTCTTGTATGAAAGCCTGGACAGTCAGACAAGACCAGTTGCATGTTTCTATCTGCTGCCATTGAGGAGATATCACCATCTAAAGCAGCCGTCCCTCCCTCCACCTAGCTACTTTTCACACTGCCCGAGCTGGACTCGGGCAAAACAGTTAGGCCTCTTTCACACGAGTGTGACGGATTAGGTCCGGATGCTTTCAGGAAAACTCGCACCATTTTGCAAGCAAGTTCAGTCAGTTTTGACTGCGATTGCATTCAGTTGTTTAGTTTTTTCCGCGCGGGTGCGATGTGTTTTAACCCTTTGGCGCATTTGGACGTAACTGTACGTCCAAAGTGCAAGTAAGTTGCTGCATTTGGACGCGCAGTTACGTCCAAACTGCTTACCGGGACTGTGACACTATAAAGTGTCACAGCCCCGGAGTCTCCGCTCTCCCGGAGAGCAGAGACGTCGGGGGAAGCCGGCAAGGGACCAATCAGAGTGGTCCCTTGCCAGCAAGCGCTCCGATTGGTTAGTCTCTGCAGACTAACCAATCGGAGCGCTTCAGTATTAAAATGCCGGTTTCAGGCTGCGATCTCCACTCTGGAGAGAGATCGCAGCCTGAAACCAGGTAAGTCCTCTGTGCCCCCACATAGCCCCTTCTTGTAGTGCCCCCCTTGTAGTGCCCCCTCCTTGTAGTGCCCCCCTGGTGCCTCCGTTGCCCCCCCTCCTGCTTTGTATTGTATGATGGCAGCGGCTCAGGATCGGAGCCGCTGCCATCAGCAGAGAGTGTGAGCTGTAATTACAGCTCACACTCTTGCTGCTAACAGCTGAAATCGGTGCTGGCACCGATTTCAGCTGTTTAACCCCATAGATGCTGCGGTCAGTAGCCGCCCGCAGCATCCATGGGGTTAAGAGGGAGGGAGCTCCCTCTCTATACCATCGGGCGGCCGCTGCTGCAATGGCAACGGCCCGATGGTTACCATGGCAACCAGACGCTTTACAAAAAGCGTCCTGGTTGCCATGTAGCTAAGGCTGATTAGACCCTCAGGGTCTGATCAGCCTTAGTGTAGCACTGATACAGTGCATTGCAATAGATGACTATTGCAATGCACTGTATAGCCATCAAGCCACTGGATCTTCAAGATCCAAATGGGTCTTGATAAAGTTTTAAAAAAATGTAAAAAGTAAAAAAGAAAAGTGTGAAAAGAAAGTAAAAAAAAGTGTAAAAAAGTAAAAAAAATAAAGTTTAAAAAAAGTTAAAAAAGCGCCCTTTTTCCCCAAATAAAGTAAAAAAAAAGAAAAAGTACACATATTAGGTATCGCCGCGTCCGTATCGACGGGCTCTATAAAAGCGTCACATGGTCCACCCCGCCAGCTGTACGCAAAAATTTTTTTAAAAAAAAAACTATACCAAAACTGTCACCTTGCCACACAAAAAGTGTATTAGCAGGCGATCAAAAAGGCGTATTTACCCCAAAATGGTACCAATCAAACCGTCATCTCGTCCCGCAAAAAATGAGCCCCTACCTGAGACAATCGCCCAAAAAATAAAAAAACTACAGCTCTCTGACTATGGAGATACTAAAACATGATTTTTTTTGTTTCAAAAATGATATTATTGTGTAAAACTTAAATAAATAAAAATAAGTATACATGTTAGGTATCGACACGTCCGTAACAACCTGCTCTACAAAAATATCACATGATCTCTCCCCTTAGGTGAACACCGTAAAAAATAAAAAATAAAAAATAAAAACTGTCTAAAAAAAGCCATTTTTTGTCACATTTCTTCACAAAAAATGTAATACCAAGCGATCAAAAAAGCATATGCCCCAAAAAATAGTACTAATCTAACCGTCATCTCGTCCTGCAAAAAATGAGCCCCTACCTGAGACAATCGTCCAAAAAATAAAAAAACTACAGCTCTCTGACTATGGAGACATTAAAACATGATTTTTTTTTGTGCTTCAAAAATATTGTGTAAAACTTAAATAAATAAAAAAAAGTATACATAATTGATATTGCCGCGTCCGTAACGACCTGCTCTATAAAAATATCACACGATATAACCTGTCAGATGAATGTTGTAAATAGCAAAAAATAAAAACTATGCCAAAACTGCTAGTTTTTGTTACCTTGCCTCACAAAAAGTGTAATATAAAGGTACCAAAAATCGCATGTACCCTAGAATAGTACTAACAAAACTGCCAACTTATCCCGTAGTTTCCAAAATGGGGTCAGTTTTTTGGAGTTTCCTACTCTAGGGGTGCATCAAATCTGACATGGAAACTTAAACTTTTTCCAGTGAAATCTGCCCTGGCGTTCCTTTCCTTCTGCGCCCTGCCGTGTGCCTGTACAGCAGTTTACGATGACAAATGGGGCATTTCTGTAAACTACAGAATCAGGGTAATAATTATTGAGTTTTGTTTGGCAGTTAACCCTTGCTTTATTCTCGGACTAAAATGATTTAAATGGAAAATCTGCCAAAAAAAGTGAAATTTGGAAATTTTGGCTACATTTTTCTTTAATTCTTGTGGAACACCTAAAGGGTTAATAACGTTTGTAAAATCAGTTTTGAATACCTTGAGGGGTGTAGTTTCTAAATGGGGTCATTTTTGGGTGGTTTCTATGATGAAAGTCTCACAAAGTGACTTCAGACCTGAACTGGTCCTTAAAAGTGGGTTTTGGAAATTTTGTGAAAAATGTCAAGATTTGCTTCTAAATTTCTAAGCCTTCTAACGTCCCAAAAAAATAAAATGTAATTTTCAAAATGATCCAAACCTGAAGAAGACACATAGGGAATGTAAAGTAATAACTATTTTTGGAAGTATTACTATGTATTTTAAAAGTAGAGAAATTGACATTTGGAAATTTGGAAATTTTTCTAAATTTTTGGTAAATTTGGTATTTTTTTATAAATAAGAATGAAATATTTTGACTCAAATTTACTACTGTCATGAAGTACAATATGTGACGAGAAAACAATCTCAGAATGGCCCGGATAAGTAAAGCGTTCCAAAGTTATCACCACATAAAGTGAGACATGTCAGATTTGAAAAATGGGGCTCCGGCATTTGGTCCAAACTGGCTGTCGGTTGAAGGGGTTAATGTGTTTTTCACGCGCGTGATAAAAAACTGAATGTTTACAAACAACATCTCTTAGCAACCATCAGTGAAAAACACATTGTATCCAGACTTTCTTTAGGATGCAATGCGATTTTCACTGAAGCCCCATTCACTTCTATGGGACCAGGGCTGAGTGAAAAACTCAGAATATAGAACATGCTGCGATTCTCAGCAGCGCAGAACTGATGCGTGAAAAAAACGCTCATGTACACAGACCCATTGAAATGAATGGGTCAGGATTCAGTGCTGGTGCTATGTGTTCACGTCACGCATTGCACTCGCACGAAACGAAAAACTTGCTTGTGTGAAAGGGGCCTTAGGTGGTTAACATCAGATCAGCCATTGTCTGACAGCCGGCATCCCCACTAATCATCTGTTTGAAGAGAATGCAGCGCTGCTATGAGCGCTGCCTTCTCTTCACAGCGCTGCTATGAGCGCTGCCTTCTCTTCACTGTTTACCTGCTCGCCCTCGACATTGCAGCGGAGAGCAGGTGTAATTACAGCTATGGCGTCCCTGTTCACTTAAAGAAGAACTCCCACAAAAAGTTTTATTCCATGTCCTGCTAGAAATGTACATGATGTAATGTGTTGTGAATGTCATTTTTCTTACCAGTAGCTGTATTTTTGACTTCTATCATCCTGAAGTTTCTCATCTGCGTCATGTGACCAGCAATTAGACCCACCAACTCACACAGCACCTTATGTGTGGACAGAAAGTCTAATTCTCTATGTATTCCTATGGGAGCCTCACTTTCAGTCTCATAGGAATGAATAGAGCAGTGACTGGCTTCCTGTCCTGGGTCAGTTGGAGGTCAGGGAGTTGGTCACATGACCCAGCTACAATAAGAAGAGAGTGGAAACTCTCAATTTCAGCCTCTGATAAGAAGAGGACAATCACTACAGATTATATCATGCACCTTTCTAACAGGTCAGAGAATAAAAATTTTTGCGGGAGTTCTTCTTTAAGTGAGGCGGCTTCTTCCTGTTTAAGTCAATTGGGATGGTGTAGCTGTAATTACACGGATCACCGCTGCATGTTGATGGCGTGCCGGGGAATTCTAGAGGGAATACAAGCTCTTAGGTCTCCTCATACAGCTGATCGGCAGTGGTGTTGGCACCTCCCCCAACACCGATCTGATATTGATAACCTATCCTGAGGATAAGTCATCAATATAAAAAAGAGAAAAAAGTCTGCATATAGTGCACTGTGCCCCATGCCCTGTAGGGGGTGCTCTAACATATAAATTTAGTTACCTTTCTGGGATTACCTCACTCTTTATGTGGAGGAAAACCATTCCCACAAACCTTCTCGCTGTGTAATCTTCGTCTCCAGCGTGCCAAAGACTGCGTACAGAAGCTTTTAATTGATGTTTCCCAGCATTTCATGACCCCGAGTTCTCCTCAGCCCTTCCCAGCCAAAGCTTTTAATTGTGGCTAGCGAAAATTAGTAAACCAGGAAAAACTAAACCAAAAAAAAGTAAACTTTCATGTGATAATTGACTACAGGCAAAAAGTGATTGGGGTGCGGCGGCAACTTACTGAGAATTACTGAAATTTTGCACCTATGACACTTGCTGACCTGTTACATGTGCACTTGGCAGCTGAAGACATCTGTGTTGGTCCCATGTTCATATGTGTCCACATTGCTGAGAAAAATAAAGTTTTAATGTATGCAAAGGAGTCTCTAGGAGCAACGGGGGAGTTGCCGTTACACTTAGAGGCTCAACTCTTTCTGCAAGTGCCACGCCTTCTGCACTTTGACAGGACCAGGCAGTTCAAACATCATGCCTGCCTGGGCCTGTCAATCAAGGTACAGAGGGTGCAGCAGTTGCAGAGAGAGCAGAGCCTCTAGGTGTAACGGTAACGCCCCCGTTGCTCCCCTAAAGCATATCTCCTGTAAAGCATGGCCGCCCCCAAAATCATGTGTAGAAATAGATTTTAAAAAAAAAAACAAAACATTTACCTCCAGAGAATAAAAGCAGATTACGGAGAAGCTGAGATGTTCCCTACAAGAAGCACCTTTAGTACAGAGCACAGTTCCCTCTGCTTGTTGTGGCCACTAGGGGGCGATCTGTCAACTATTTTCATGTAAAACGCACAGTTTTCTTCCGATCGCACAGGCGCGGCTCTTGTGTCCAGGATATCGGCAGTCATGTCTTTTTTTTTTTTTTTTTTTTTACAGGAAGGGCCTAAAGGGGTTGTCCCATTACAATAATGTAATAGTAGTAAGTGTTTGATCAGCAGTCGTCCCAATGATCGCAAGAACGGGAACTCCAGTTCCCCCATTTGAATGGAGCGGCGGGCACACCAGCAGGCTGATGCTCCATTCAAGGTAGCCGAGCGCTTGTACTTGGCCTATGGAGTTGAATGGAGCGGCGGACACACATGCTGCTCTATCCTAAATTTTAAAGGCGTACCACTTAACCACCTAACTGTTTTGCCAGAGTGGAGCTCCATCAGTGGGAAAAGTAGCTAACTGGAGGGGGGGAGGGCTGCTTTAGATGCTGCTACCTCCTGAATGGTAGCAGCTAGAAACATGCAACTGGTCTTGTTTGAAAGCAGACATTCAAAGCTTTCAGACAACAATATGTTCTGGACAGAGAATGATATCACTGATAGAAATAGGGATGCTGTGAATGCAGCTGAAAATTAAAGTAGAAACAGATTTTACTCACGATTATTCCCGACTTGATTTCGAACACTGATTTCTCCTCTGCTGCTTGGACTTAAGCTGTCATTTTGGTCTTGTATTTGGTCTTGTATTAAAGCCTGGACTGTCAGCTTTTATACAAGACCAGTTGCATGTTTCTAGCTGCTACCATTGAGGAGATATCACCATCTAAATTAGCCCTCCCCCCTCCAGTTAGCTACTTTTCACACTGCTGGAGCTGGACTCGGGCAGAACAGTTAGGTGGCTAAAGGGTTTGTCTCCAGATTCAGACCAGCCCTGTACCTCACATGGATCCAGACATCTCCCCATTCATTGCTGTAATCACTCTGCTAGATTGCAAGATTTCAAGCTGGCTTCTTAGTGGGTGGGTTATTTCTCTGGGTGTGTCCTTTCTGCTGCAGCTAAAGGATGGAACTGGGTGTGTCCGTCCACCTCAGTGAGCAGGTCAGAGAAATTAGAAAAAGAGCAAACAGCAGGTGGCGCTGTACAGATAGATTTCAGTGAATAGCTCAAAGGCAATAATACATTTTTAACCCCTTGTCGACCGCCATCGGTGTATATACGTCCTATCTGCACATGCCCCGTGCAGATAGCACGTATATACACGTGCAGGCGGCCCTTTAATCCCAGTGCGGATCAGCGCTGGGATTAAAGCTCCTGCAATCTAGCAGGAGCAGGTCGGGTCCCGGCTCACAGACAGAGCGGGGACCCTGAGGAGAAGACAGGAGCGGTTTATTACCGCTTCTGTCTTCTCAGCCGGAGGAGAGCCTTACCTAAGCCGGAGGAGCAGCAGGAAAGAAGCGGCAGCGCCGCTTCCTGTGTTAGTCCTGGCGGTCACGTGACCGCCGGGTGTCTCGGGGCCAGAGCAGTGCTGCAGGGTCTAAGGAGACCCTGATCAGCTCTGCCTGTGTGTAATGAGCCCCCAGGGGGCTGTTTTCCCCTGTAACTGGGGCTCCTGTGGATGCCCCAGTTACAGTGGGAAAAAAAAGTGTTAAAAAAAAAAAAAAAAAGTCAGTCCTCCAGAGGTCTTTTAATGACCTCCTGGGGGACATATTAGTTGTCAAAAATAAATTAATATATAAGTAAAAAAATAAATAAAAAAAAGTGTAAAAAAAAAAAAAATAATTAAACACGCAGTCGCCAATGGAAACAGTCACCATAGTCGCCCCGTCAAATAAAATCTATACATGCTATATATCAAAACGATCGTCATCAAATAGGGAACCCATTGCAATAATTAATTTGTGCGTCAGTTTTAATATTTAAAAAATAAAAATCTATAATTTAAAAAAACTACTTTTTTTTTATAAGAATTAGCGGTTTTTGTCTAAATTACACCTAAAAAAATATAAAATATCTTTAAAAAAAACATTCTAATAATAAGTCCTAAGTGTCAAGTAAAAAAAAATTGCAAAAATTATTTTTGTATTCAAATGAAAAAAAAAAAATTAGGGTCACTAAGCCACCATGTGCCCAAATCACAAAAAGTTGCCTGGACATTCAGGCCTTTTATAGGTCCGGTCATGAAAGGGTTAATTACTTGCAATTACAAAAGTATTCAGATCCAGGTGCTGGTTTGAAAAATGTAGAATATTTTTTGTGGGACGACCCCTTTAATTAAATCTTAAAGGGGTATTCTCATCTTGGACAATGGGGGCATATCGATAGGATATGCCCCCATTGTCCTATAGGTACGGGTCCCGCCGCTGGGACCCGCACCTATATCGAGAACGGGGCCCCCGAAGTGAATAAGTGCGCACCGCGCAAGCGCGGCCCGCTCTCCATTCACTTCTATGGGGCCGCCGCAAATAGCCGAGCCAGCCTCTCTTCATTGTGGATATGACCCTTCAGGCCTCATCTCCTCTGTCTTCTCTTCCCAGGTTATATGGCTTCAAAATCCACCCCATGGCATATCAGCTCCAACTTCAGGCGGCCAGCAACTTCAAAAGTCCCGTGAAGACAATGCGTTGAGAATCCACCCTTGTATACGGTTTCAGTATCGGACCCGGTGACACACCCCCAAAGCCTCTTCCTGTTGCACCAGTCGTGGAGCAATGGTTTTCTTTTTTTTTTTTTTGTGTATGATTTTTTTTTTTTTCCAATCATTATTTTGACTTTAGTCCTGTGCAGAGCGTGTTCAACCTGCGACTGTGGTTAAATAAAGTTATATAGAATGAACCGACACTGGGCTCTGAAATGTGCTTATTTTTTACCATTTTTATGGTAAGGGGTCGTCAAGTGTAAAGATGGAGAGAGCGCCACTGAGCTCTGAACTTGCAGCTCCACAAGCCTGTGAGAGAAAGCAAGGTTTCTCTGTCCTCTGTGTCCTCTCTAAACCCATCTAAGGCCCCTTTCACACGAGCGTGTCCGGATTTGGTCCGGATGCGTTCAGGAAAATCCGCCACCGCAATCGCAGTCAGTTTTGACTGCGATTGCGTACGTTCGTTCAGTTTTTTTCCGCGCGGGTGCGAAGCGTTTCAATGCGTTTTTCACGCGCGTGAAAAAAAACTGAATGTTTACAAACAACATCTCTTAGCAACCATCAGTGAATTCACGCAGCCCCATTCACTTCAATGGGGCCAGGGCTGCGTGAAAAACGCAGAATATAGAACATGCTGCGATTTTCACGCAACGGCGAACTGCTGCGTGAAAAACATCGCTCATGTGAAAAGCCCCATTGAAATGAATGGGTCAGGATTCAGTGCGGGTGCAATGCGTTCGCATCACGCATTGCACCCGCGCGGAAATCTCGCCCGTGTGAAAGGGGCCTAAGGCTACTTTTACATCTGCGCTTTCCCTTTCCACTATTGAGATCCATCATAGGATCTCAATACTGGAGGAAAACACTTTCGTTTTGTCTCCATTAAAGGGGTATTCTCATCTTAGACAATGGGGGCATATTGCTAGGATATGCCCCCATTGTCTTATAGGTGTTGGTCCCACCTCTGGGACCCGCACCTATATCGAGAACGGAGCCCCCGAAGTAAAGGAGGGCGCACCGCGCATGCGCAGCCACCGCTCCTATTCATTTCTATGTAGCCGAGTCAGTGCTCGGCTATTTTCAGCAGCCCCATAGAAATTAATGGAGGGCGGCTGCGCATGCGCAGTGGGGGCTCCATTCTCAATATAGACCACCTCTGGGACCCGCACCTATAAGACAATGGGGGCATATCCTAGCGATATGCCCCCATTGTCTAAGATGAGAATAACCCTTTAATTGTCAATTGGCACAAAACTGAATGAAACTGAGTGCACCAGAATGCATTCTGTTCTGCTTGGTTGCTTCCCCCTCGAGGACAAGCAGCGTTTTTCTGTCCGCGATGTGGTGCGGAGCAAGACGGATCCGTCATGATTCACAATTTGAGGCAATGGGGACTGATCCGTTTTATCTGACACAATAGAAAACGGATCCATCATGAACTCCACTGAAAGTCAATGGGGGACGGATCCGTGTTCTATTGTGTCAGATAAAACGGATCAGTCCCCATTGACTTACATTGTGAATCATGATGGATCCGTCTTGCTCCGCACCACATCGCAGACTGAAAAATGTCTTGGCTATGTTACAGATAATACAACCGGATGCGTTCGTAACGGATGAAGACTGTTGGGCGTTTTTGCTGGATCTGTCAGTCTAAAAGTCACCAAACGAGACAAAGCTGAAATGCAATCTATGACCTGCAGACAACAGTGGAGCCGTTTCTGGTGGTGAGAGGATAAAGGCTTGTCCCCATGTCATATCCTATCAATATGCCATAAATGTCTGATAGATTCAGATCACAGCTCTGGGACCTGCTCCTATCTCAAGAAGGAGTCCCTCAGCATCCTGTCCGTTCTCTGCTGTGAGCCTTCCAAAAATAGCTGAGCAGCCGCTTTCTTGGCTATTTTATGAAGTCCTATAGCGGTAAAAGGTGGGGTAGTTACATGTGTGTGACCTGCTCTCCATTTACATCAAGGCCCTGTTCTTGAGATGGGAGCGGTGCTGTGACCCCTACATGGTGGAGCCTGGCCGTCCACTTCACACAAGGGTGATCAGGGAGAAATAGCAAAGGAGGTTGTAGCGCCTGGATCAGCACAGCAAGCCTCTTCGTTCCAAGAATGGCAGCAGTCCCTGAGGTCAGACACCCACCGCTCATAAGATAATGGTATTTCATGGCAATGTGCCAGCACTTTATGAGATGGAAACGGCCATTTAAAGGCAATCTGTCACAAGATAGATCAGTATCACTCTAACTTACATTCCTGAGGCGCACTGGTCACTGCTTTGTACAGTCCTTGGTCCCATCTTCAAAGCTGCTGCCAATCTGGAGAAATAAGCATTTTTATTTTATGTTAATCAACCCCTAGGTGCAATGAGGGTGGTTCTGTTGCACCCAGAGGCTCTGCTCCCTGTCTCCTAGGCCGTGCCCTCATTGCTAAAACATATTCACGCCTGGCCCTGGAGTCTTGCGGGAGCGCGCTCTGCGCAGAGATGGGGACTGCTGGGTGCTCCATCGATCTACTGCGTGGGCCACAAATGCACGTGAGACTTCAGCGGCCAGGCGTGAATCTTTTCACTGCCTGGCCTGTAAGTCTTAGGCTTCATACCGCGGGTCCGCAATACACGGACACCGGTCGTGTGCACTCCGCATCACAGATGCAGACCCATTCACTTGAATGGGTCCGCAATCCGGGAGATGCGCGGCAGATTGGAAGCACTACGGAGAACCCTTTTTTTACGGTGCGGACAGTCGGATGTGGATCGTGGACCCCATTGAAGCGAATGGGTCTGCAATCCACATGCGGCAGCCACATGGTCGGTGCCCGTACAAATTGCGGTCCGCTGCACCGTTGAGGCCAGCACACAGTTCGTGTGCATGAGGCTTAGTGATGGGGGGTGCAGCATAGGGCACAGGTAGTGAATCCTCTGGGTGCAACGGTACTGCCTTTGTTGCACCCATGGTCTAATTAAAGAGGTTTTCCAGGATTTTACTACTGATGACCTATCCTCAGGATAGTATCTGATGGGTGGAGGTCCGACACCCGGGACCCCCACCGATCAGCTGTTTGAGAAGGTACCGGCGCTCCTGTGAGCCCCACTACCTTCTCCCCGCTCACCAAGCACAGCGCCGTACATTGTACAACAGCTGTGCTTCGTATCGCGCTTCACTTGAATGGGGCTGAGCCGCTCCTAGGCCATGTGACCGATGAACGTGACATCACTGGCCTAGGAAAAGCTAAGAGAAGGCTGCGGAGCTCACAGGAGTACTGGTGCCTTCTCAAACAGCAGATCGGCGGGGGTCCCGGGTGTCAGACCTCCACCAATCAGATACCAATGACCTATCCATGCTTGACAAAGGCTTCCTAGCCGAAACATGGCATCTGGAATAAACCCCACTTATTTTTGGAAGTGCTGTCTCCATTTTTTATTTTTGTTTTTATTTTTTTCCTATATCCATATCCTGAGGATAAAGTCATCAGTAGTAAAATCCCGGAAAACCCCTTTAACATAAAATAAACGCTTACCGTAGTTCTCTGGATTGGCAGCAGCTATGAAGAAAGGACCATACAGATTGGTGACCAGTGCAGGTCTGGACTGTTGGATTGAGATATTGATCTGTCTCGTGACAGATTGCTTTTAAAGAAGGCCTATCATATATGTGTTAAAATCAAGTATACAAATGAGCTGGGTGCGACCTTCCAGGTAAAAAGAAACTGCTGCCAAGTGCGCTCGCCCTGCTGGCAGACGGCGTCTGGAGAGATCTTGCAGCTCTTACCTCTGTGCCTGGGGGCAGGTATGCGAGCAGGCTCGGTGTCATGAGATCTCCTTACCGAGAAGTTTTTGTCCTTAATTCTGTGAGTGAGAAACCAGGTGGATGGTTGATGGGTTTTCTCCTGCATCTCTTCCTGGAGTGCACTTATTTCATAAGGGCGTGCACCACGTAAGTACCCGAAAAGAAACTGCTTGTAGGGCAAGAGCAGGGGTGGATTGGCCGGTGGGCTGGTGCCCAGGGGGCCACTCAAGCCCTCTAGATGGCCACAGGCCAGGTACATGATGATCTGATGCTCAATGGCCGCAGGTGCCCTCCTGAATTCAACTGTATCACCTGTGGTATTTGGTTCTGCTGGAGCGGTATTCTGCACATCGCTACAGTATTGCAGGCCCCGCCTACTTCGGTTGTCCACACCTACTTGTTTTGGCCCGTCTTCTGTCTGTTTGAACCCACATACAACATGGGGCCACTTTTAGTTTTTTTTTCCAGGGCCACTTTAAAGGGGTTCTCTGGGAATTAAGAAAATGAAAATACATAAATATTACTTTACTATAAATAAATTCCCAAATACCTTTCATTAGTTATAATGGTTCGTTTTGTCTGGGGAGCAATCATTAGGAGAAAGAAAATGGCCGCCGTCCTATTAGTACACACAAAACCTGTCCTAATCACACAGGAGGACAAGTTACTTCACAACACTGAGGTAAAGAGCTGCCTCATCCTCCTCTCTGCTCTGCTTGTCAGGGATTATCATCCTGAATACAGGTGATAAGATCTTCAGCTGAATCTCTGTAGGAACGGAGTTCAGGAGTTCATGAGGAGACATGAAGTACAGAGAGGATGGACAGGGCAGACTGTGGTAATGGAGACTGTATACAAGAGCTGCTGCTCATCAGCCACATCTGCTTATGAACACCATCCCTACAGAGATTCAGCTGAAGATCTTATCACCTGTATTCAGGATCATAATCCCTGACGAGCAGAGAGGAGGCTGAGGCAGCTCTTTACCTCAGTGTTGTGAAGTAACTCGTCCTCCTGTGTGATTAGGACTGGTTTTGTGTGGACTAATAGGACGGCGGCCATTTTGTTTCTCCTGATTATTGCTACCCAGACAAAATGAGCCACCATAAGTAATGTAAGGTATTTGAGAATATATTTATAATAAAGTAATATTTAAGTATTTTCATTTTCTTAATCCCCGGAGAACCCCTTTGGCTTCTCAATCTGCCCCTGGGCATGAGCATATATAGAATAGTGAAATGCAGAGAATAGACATTTTTCTTCCAAGGAATATGATGAAAGGATTTTTCAAAAGTGAATTGTCAAAAATGTGTCCGTGTTTGAGATTGTAATTTCACTATTTTTTTTGTTCGCAGGGGCATTTGTCACAGCGACATAGAAAAGCTAAGGGCTCACATTTCTCATGTCATTAAATGAAAAACAATAAGTTTCTCTTTTTACTTGTCTTTAAAGAGGTTTTCCAGGATTTAGTTGCATTGTTTTAATAGATAGGCCCCGTAGTGTGTGGTGATGGCTTTACACCAGTACAGCAGAGGCCTGGCATTGTGCATCAAAAAAACACCCCTTCGCGATAATTGACCCCAATCATTGGCCCATGAAAGGGGGCCTTAAAGAGGTTTTCCAGGATTTTACTACTGATGACCTGTCATCAGTATCTGATCGGTGGGAGTCCGACACCTGGGACCCCGCCGATCAGATGATTGAGAAGGTACCAGCGCTCCCGTGAGTGCCGCTACCTTCTCGCAGCTCACCAAGGGTGTAAGCGGTTACCGCTCACTGACCGATCTAGGCATACTGCATGGTATTCTTAGCCGTGCCTGATCAGCGTTCCAGGTGTTAGACCCCCACCGATCAGATACTGATGATCTATCCTGAGGATAGGTCATCAGTATTAAACTCCCGGAAAACCCCTTTAAAGAAGACCTGTCACCGCTCCTGACAAGTCTGTTTTAGCAACTTTTTAAGAACATTCCCCACATGTAATAACAATTCCTAGGAGGCACCTATTTTGTGCTATTCTTCTATTATTCCTACTAGTAGTTATGAATTAATAATTAGCAGTTTGCAGTGAATGTCCAGATGGGAGTCACCCGTTGGGAGAGTGCACCTAAACAGTCTGGCACTGATTGGGACACCCCCAAACACCCAGCTGGACCTTCATTTCGGACTGCTAGCAATTAGTGGTGTGCGAATTGATTCGTACTAATCAGATTATTTTGACTCTGTACCATGCCTTTATTATTCCTGCTAGTAGTTATGAATTACTGGTACTGATGAGCAAATCAATTTGTACAAATTGAATTCCTTTGAATAAGTCTCCTTGAGCAGCGAGGGGCTGAGCAATAGACTCCCCCTCACTGTTCAATGACAGGTCTAGGTCCAATGACACCTTCCCCCACCTCCACACCCTTGGTTGACAAGACCAGATATCTTGCCTGGCCCTCTCAATCTTGCACCTCTGCCATTTCTCAATTACGCAATTACAGAGGATGTGTTGCTGCTAAATGTGCAGCGCAGATGCCGACTATGAATGCAACGCTCACGTCTGTGTACACTTTGAAGTGTAGCAGCGCATGCACAGTCAGCAGCAGGAAAGCCTCTACACTTGTGCCGCTACTCAGCGCAAGATTCTCATGACCAGATCTGATGTCTGGACCTGTCATTGAACAGTGAGGGGGAGTCTCTTGAGAAGAACAGCCACACCCTCGCTGCTCTAGGAGGCTGATTTTTGAATGAATTAGAATTGTACAAATCGATTCGCTCATCTCTGCCAGTAATTATTCCTAACTTCCAGCAGGAATAATAAAGGAATGGCAACTGTTATTACATGGGACATGCAAGTAGTTCCTAAAACAGACAAGGAGAGGTGACCAGGTCCTCTTTAAGGGATCATGCACACAAACACTACTAGTTTTGTGGTCCGCAAAACACAGATACCAACGGTGTACATTCTAATAGAACAGTCCTATCCTCCGTCATACGAACAAGAATAGGACATGTTCTATATTTTTGCGGATGTGACGGAACAAACATACAGAGGCAGACAGCCCACTATGTGCTGTCCACATCTTTTATGGCCCCATTGAAGAGAATGAGTCTGCAGCCAACCCGCAAAAAATGCGGATTGAATGTGGTCATGTTCTTGTGCTTGAGCCCTAAGGCTAAAGATGAGGCTTTACCACCATGGATTCCAGTTTTTGTCCTGATGTGACTTCCTGAGGCGACATTGATTACGTAGCTCACACCTCGGGCGTCCCCTGAGCTTGTGTTTCTTCATACACACGTGTTGAATAGCCCAGGAGATGATGGCCCCAGATGATCAGTTTACACTGTACTGAACAATACATCAGTGCATTCTCCGCTCAGTTGAGTAACCTAATGCTATACAGAAACTTATTGTGTGGAGTCATACTTTCTAAATTTGGACTAGATTCCTTAAAGGTGCTTTCCCGTTATTAAACGTATATGACATCAAACATTTCTTAAGATGTTGTTCAGTGGTTTCGCCTCTGATGAAACCATCATGCTCCAGGTGTTATTACGGCTTCATTAGGTCCTTAGTGTGAGCTGTATTTATATGAGCTTGTTTGACCTCCATTCCAAAATAATGGATGTTAAAGGGGTTGTCCAGTTTCCAATACTGATGACCTATCAGCGTAGGTCATTAATATCAAATCGGTGGGGGTCTGACTCCCAGAACCCCTACTGATCAGCTGTATGAAGAGAATGCAGCAGCAGTCCTCTGTCCCATTCACTTCAATTGGAAGAAGCAGTTGTAGTTAAAGGGGTTCTCCGGGAATTAAGAAAATGAAAATACTTAAATATTACTTTATTATAAATATATTCCCAAACATAGTTCATTAGTTATAACGGCTCGTTTTCTCTGGGGAACAATCACTAGAAGAAACAAAATGGCCGCCGTCCTATTAGTACACACAAAACCTGTCATAATCACACAGGAGGACAAGCTACTTCACAACACTGAGGTAAAGATCTGCCTCATCCTCCTCTCTGCTCTGCTTGTCAGGGATTATTATCCTGACCACAGATAAGATCTTCAGCTGAATCTATGCATACAATCAGATATTTGGTTCGCACCCGATCCACAGATAATGGACGCGGAGCCTTTTATTTTACACCGTATGATGTCTGCATCTATATATCTGTTCCTCCAGCCGACAAAAAAGAAAGAACATGTCCTATTCTTGCCAGTTTTTGTGGGCAAAACAGGAACAAGAAAATAGGGGACGCATGTGCCCGGTGTCGGTGTTTTGTGGATCTATGATTAGCAGAAAGCAAAACGGATACAGTCTCGTGTATAGGCTTTGCGTACAATAGGGAGAATTTATCATTCCCCCATGCTTGTGTTTTCAACATTTTGAACGTCACTGCGGCAAAAAGTTTTCTACGCTGCCCTCGCCACTTTTTCTAAATGGGCAGAGAGCCGGTCAGTGGGCCCGACACATTTATATTCACTCACTCCAGTTTGCTGGAGAAATCTACGACAACTCGGAGGCTGCTATAGATTTCAGTCTGGCACACTCATTGGCTGCACAGAGGAAATCAAGACCAGCAAAGAAGATACCAGTCTTGATAAATGTCCCTCAATGTTTTAGTAGGCTGTAGTATTAAGATTACCCTTAATTGGAAATAAGGGATCACTGTCCGGCCCCATACCATTACCCCTCATTGACCCCATTTTTGGTGCTATGCACTCTGGTAGGTAGGGTTCTCTTGGTGTCTGCCAAAACCAGAGTCTTCCATCAGACTGCCCAATAGTGAGACATAATTACTCTAGTGTTCATGTAGCTCTGGCGTCCAACGATGACATACTTTGGACCATTCCAGCTAACGCTTGGCATTGTGCATGGTGATCTTAGACTCAACCATAGAAATACATATAATCAACGTCATCTCCAGAGGCAGTTTGGATCCCTACGGTGACTGATACAGTAGAGGATGGGTGATTTTACCACATATTTCAGACTGCCTCTATGAACTTGTATGGGCTACCCATTCATAGCTGAGCTGCTTTGACTTCTAGATGCCTCCACTTCACAGAAGGAGCACTTACGGGTGTTCATAGCAGATCTAGAAGAAGTGATTGGGGCTAAGGGGGCCTGTGATAGTGCCACAGTCTTTGAGGTCTTCAGGTAATAAGATAAGTCCATGGACAGACAGGACAGCCTCTGTAGAGTCCACATGTGGGACACAGAACCAGGAGATAGCCAGTTAACCAGGAGCAGTGACCAGGAATAGGCCTTGGAGGAGGAGACAACAGAAACAGACACCAAGGGTAAGCCAGGGTTGAAACCAAGGGATATCAGGAGCAGCGCTCAGATCATAATGTAGACATATGATCCAAGGCAGGGACAGTCTGATAGTGGGTAGCATGACACATGCTGGTTTCGGGAGCTAGAGCTTGGAGCAGGACACAGTGACAAAATGCAATAACCAAGGGAAAGGCAAAAGCATAGTCATCAACACGTAGCCAAGAAGTCGTCACCAGGAGAGCAGTTTAAGAGCCAAAGGTAGGCAGGACAAGTCACGGATAGCCAGTAGTAGCATAAATAACAGAAATGAATTGGAACTGCAAAGGACCAGATGGATAGTAGATCCTCAAGCCACTTGAATGAGGGACCTGGTGGGGTGTATATAGCAGATCTTGATAAATACATTACAAGCAGCATAGAACCAGCATTGCTTTGCTGGTACAGTAGATGCGACTAAGTAATAAATAAAGTAGAGCTGGATATGTAACCAGAGTAGAGGAGTGAGACTTGAATGGACCACTTGGGTCAAATGGCATCCTGCCAACCTAGGAGAAGTCAGCAGCAGCGCCGCCAACAGTTCAGTTCATTACATGTCTTGTGCTTGCTTTGATACCCCTGTTTGCCATGGGTGTGGCTGAAGCACCTGTACTCACTAGGAGGGGGTTCACATACATTTGCCAGTATGTGTATGCTTTCTGAAGACTTTGTCTTGAACATTAGACGGAAAATAGACAAATTCGAAGTGGGGGGGAAGGGGGATGTGCTGCTGCAGTACCTCTCCCTCATCGTGAGACGGGACATCTGATTGGCTCGTAGCACAGCGATGACATCACACCACTCAAAAGGTATAAAGAGAGAAAATGTGCACAAAGGAAAAGACCCTCAAATCTGCAGGTCCCACCTATTAGCGGCACTACATACAATACACCTGTGCAGCCGCCTGTTAGTACTGTCCCCTGCTCTGCCGTCCTGATTTTACAGTCTAATTAACCTCCCTGTGAGGACATGATAACGGGCGCAGAGAAAACGCTTTTATCAACATCTCTTAATCTTTTCCTTCATTAGCAGATCGGTTTCCATAGTGCGTTTGGTCATGTGCGCACTCTATAAACAATGATTTCTAGATCCTAATGTATTTAGCCGGAGCCGTAAACACGCCATCGTGTGTGGGTATCAACCATAATATGCAGGCGATAGCCTGCTGCTGGGATCAGAGAAACCTGTGGCTGATGAACCCCCTTCATGCCACTGTCAATAGCAACCGCGACATCTAAGTGATAGTAAGTTGTGGGGGGGAATAGCCACACCGAGCGTACGAGGAAGGAACCGACAAAACCAGGAACCGGCTGCAGGGAACCCCTGAAACTACCCTGGCTGACTACCAGTAGAACAAGCTGGGTTGTAGGAAAGTTCATACACAGGAACTAATAATAAATGCCACCCTAGAAAACCCTGCAGTCTAGTGACACAGAGAGTAACCTGTTCCTCAAGAGTAAGGAGGAACAGGAAACTCCAAAAGGAAAAACAAACAAAGGAAAGGAGGCACTTCTCTCAAGCAATTCTCAGCATAAACCGGATCTCAGCCGAGATCCACACCACACTCAACTAGGTTAGGCAGAAGTATAACCGCAAGGATACTGGGAGGAAGAGGAAATAGGGAGAAAGCTAATTACCACAGCGGCAACAGTGAGGGGAAGGGGTGTGGTAAACAGCAACCAAACCAAGGGAAAGCATGTCAAATCATGTCACTTTAGAAAAGCCGTGCAGGAACGTTCTGATACAGATGCAGTGGCATGTCGTGTGGCTATTAAAGGGGTATCCAGTAACCTATCCTCAGGATAGGTCATCAATATTTGATTGGTGGTTGTCCGACACCCGGGACCCCTGTCAATCAGCTGTTAGAAGAGGCCTGGCACTCCATGAGCACCACAGCCTCTTCCCAGGCCATGTGGCATCACCATACATCGGACTGAAGCTCCATTGAAGTGAAAGGGATGAGCTGCAATACCGTGAGCTCCAGTGAGTGTGACGGCTCCCTGGAACAACTGATCGGCGGCAGTGCTCGGACTCGGACCCCTGACAATGTTGTAATGATGACCTATCCTGAGGATAGGTCATCATCATTCCCTGGATAACCCCTTTAAGTCTGATATATTGTCTTGTCACGGGCATAATACATTTCAATACTAGAGTATTGCAATGGTTTCTCATAATAAATTTCTGGCCAGGTTACAGAGTTGGAGAGCTCTACTGCAGACCATATGAATTACTGTAAGACCCATGGCCAGCATCCAACTAGGCTTCCTTGGGCCCACCAGAGAAAATTATTCTCAGGGTCCAACCCTTATAACATCAAGAAAGTCAAAGAAGAAGACCCTAGTGGTAAGCCAGTTCCAGGTGGGATTTTTACTCTACCTCCTTCGGGTCCCACTATGGTTTTAGAGACTGGGCCCAATGGAGGATCCTCTGGTACCCTGCAAGGTAAGTCTGACCCTAAGCATGGCAAAACCCAGTGAACCCTCCAAAGTTGATGTCTGAGTTGCACACAGTTTCAACAGCAACTCAATGTACTCCAATGGATGCCAAGTGTTGCGTCCAATAAGACCGTGTGTAGCACCAGCCTAAGAGTCCCCATGAGTTGTACATCTGAATCATGTCCACTCTGACCAGCCTCAAGTGCGGTCAAAAGGAGCTTAGTCATTGCCACTTGAGTCATAGAAGGGATTGGATGTGGTGTGTGTGACCTAGTTTTTACACTGGGTAAGGAGAATAATTGCATACAGAAACCTGCTAGATTTCCTCAGCGGTGAAGATAATTATAGCTGTAACCACACGAAAGAGGGAAAGAACCTAAAGTCCTGTTCATCAGATCAGAGGCGTAGCTGGAAGTTTCTGAGCCAGAAGTAAAATCTGTGACAGGGCGCCCCTCTGCCTTGTGCTATTTGTAATACTCAGGTCTTCTTATGTGGAAGAGGGGTCCAAGTGAGACTTCTACCTTTGCACCCTCCATTGCCAAGCCTCTTCCTTGTATAGCTCCCACTCCTGGACGACTTCTTGCCCTTCATAATCTCTATTGTGTTCGTGTTACACATTAAGTTAGAGGGGCTGACCAGGATTAGACAAAGATGGCTGCTTTCTTCCAAAAACTGCTCCACCCCTGTCCACAGGTTGTTTTTGGTACTACAGCTCTTCCTCACTGATTCCAATGGAACTGAGTTGCCATACTGGATGTAACCCATGAACATGGGTGGCGCTGTTTTTGGAAGAAAGCGGCCATGTTTTTCTAGTCCTGGACAACCCCTTTAAGGTGGTCCGAACGCGTGGCCTCCCATGGGTCTCCCATGTGTGCTAGGCCTTCAAGAAGGATACCAGTTTATCAGTGAGCTAAGTTAATAGTCGGCCATAGACCCTAAATTTTCTATAGAAACATTATATTAATGCATTTTTGGAAGAGGGCGGGGGTGCTTTTTAATGATATTGTCTCTAATAGATTTCCATCTGTATAGCAGGAAATACAATTTCCTTGAGGATCTGTTCCCAGTACAGTGAAGACTGCACAGGCGACATAACTCTGCAGACCGTGGGACCGAGCTCCTAGAGATAAAGTAACGACATAAAAGTAAATTAACACCATTTGGATCCATTATCAAAACCTCTTGTAAATAGAGATATGACACATACATACACAGCGTACTGGATATCAGGGAAGTGTCCTTAAAGGGAACCTGTCACCTGCCACTAAAACACCAACATGCACTCAGCTGAGGATTAGGGTCCCAAACAGTCCCCCACAAGAATAGTACAACTATGAACATGCACCCAAGGCTACTGAATGAAGACTGCAGGACTCTTCTCCAAAGCTACTGATGAAGAAGACTCTTCTCCCAAAGCTACTGATGAAAACCCTGGCAAAAGCTACTGATGGACTGCAGGACTCTTCTCCTAAAGCTACTGATGAAGACTCCAGGATTTCTTCTCCAAGCTGCTGATGAAGACCCCTGGACTCCTCTTCTTCTTCTCCAAAGCTACTGATGAAACCCTGGACTTCTCAAAGCAGAGACCCTGGACTCTTCTCTGATCATCTGCAGGAAAAGCTACTGATGAAGACCCCCTGGACTCTTCTCCAAAGCTACTAATGAAGACTCTGGACTCTCTCTCTCCAAAGCTTCCCTATGAAGACCCCTGGACTCTTCTCCAAATAAGATTGCAGGACTCAAAGCTACTGATGAAGACCCCTCTTCCCAAAGCTACTGATGAAACCCCTGACTCTTCTCCCAAAGCTACTGATGAAGACTGCAGGACTTTCTTCCTAAAGCTACTGATGAAGACTCCGGGGACTCTTCTCCTAAAGCTACTGATGAAGACTCCAGGATTCTTCTCCTAAAGCTACTGATGAAGACTCCGGCACTCTTCTCCTAAAGCTACTGATGAAGACTCCAGGATTCTTCTCCCAAAGCTACTAATGAAGACCCCTGGACTCTTCTCCCAAAGCTACTGATGAAGACCCCTAGGCTCTTCTCCCAAAGCTACTGATGAAGACTGCAGGACTCTTCTCTCAAAACTACTGATAAAGACCCCTGGTCTCTTCTCCCAAAGCTACTGATGAAGACCCCTGTTCTCTTCTTCCAAAGCTACTGATGAAGACCCCTGGACTCTTCTCCCAAAGCTACTAATGAAGACTGCAGGACTCTTTTCCTAAAGCTACTGATGAAGACTCCGGCACTCTTCTCCCAAAGCTACTGATGAAGACTCCAGGACTCTTCTCCCAAAGCTACTGATGAAGACCCCTGGACTCTTCTCCCAAAGCTACTGCGGCAGGACTCTTCTCCCAAAGCTACGTACTGATGAAGAGTGCAGGACTCTTCTCCCAAAGCTACTGATGAAGACCCCTGGATTTGTCTCCGCTAAATTCAGTTTTCATTTATTATACTTTCTGGAATGGATGGGTTTGCTATAGTGACAGGTTCCCTTTAATCATTCGTGTAACTCTAATTTTAAACATTAAAGGGGTTCTCTCACCTGGAACATTAGTGGCCTATCACTAAAGTATGCCACCAATGTCAAATAGGTGTGGGTCCCGGGTGTGGGACCCATTCCTATCTCTAGAACGGAGCGCATGAGTGGCTGCCGTCCATTCAGTTATATGGGAGTGCCGAAAATAGCCGAGCGACTATTTTTGTAGGTCCCGTAAAAATGAATGGAGGGCACAACTCACATGCACTGCCTTACTGTACCTCCTGCTGATTTTATACAGAGGTATACAGAGGCGCCATAAAGCAGGGTGCCTATAGCTCCACTGCACAGAGTCACAGGCATGCCATGTGCCTCGTACAGTCTTGGTACACAGGGATCTGCTATGTGCAAGATAACCAATGTCACAGGGATTGTCTCCTCTCTCTCTATTGCTACGATATGCCATCAATGCCATTGCTTGTCCAGTGTCTGTATACAATCTGCTAATGCTGCATCGTGATAAAATATCCATACTAGAATTGGACTTTAACCTGCAGGAACCTTCATTTCCCCAGAAATAAGTGACATTGGAGGTGTCTGGCAGCCCCTTATCACCCTCTCTTCTCTGACAGATATAGCTTGTCTCAGCCTCCCTCCCCCAAGGCATTGGTTTTGTCATCATCTCTATTCATACTCCATTTATACTACGCATTCTCTTCCAGCTATTTAAATTGCGTACCTAAAAATTTGCTCAGGGCAAATTGTTGTAAACTTAGCCGCCAAGACAGCTTATAGAGCAAAAGAGCGTCTCATAATTCATCCCATGTGAAAGCTGCATCTCCTGTTGCATTACTACATTAATAATGCATGCACTGCCAGGTTGGACTGACTGTTCAGGCCCTTACAGGTGTCACAGTGAGTCCACACTCAGCTTCGTCAGATGCAGCATGCTTTAAAGGAGTCGCTTGGGATTAGATAAAAGGGTCTGTTTTTATTTCCAGCACCACTCTTGTACAGACTCGCTCTCTTCTCCTGAATTGAATCACTCTGCAGTCAGCACTAGGGGGAGGTACCCAACTGCATAGCAGTGCTCCCTCTAGTGGTGGCTGGAGGCATCCAGAATGTTATTATTTACCTCTATATCTACTGTACGCATGGAATTTTTGTTGTGGTGGCGGTCCATGCCTGCTGCCTCTCCCCTTCCTCCAGCCAGCATAGACGTTGCTCTGCTCAACTGCACCCATGGTCCGGTTCTTCAGTACTCTGGCATCCCTCCTCTCCTAGTGGGTGATGGAGCAACGCTGATCACCTTCCACACAGGCTGAGGCAAGCTTCTTGCCGGTATTTCCCCTCATTGCCTGTATGACATGCGTGTGCACTCCCTCTAGCTCTTAAAGGGCCACCTTGATCTTACCCAGCCCATGGCTGGCTACTATTGTCGAGCGAATCGAGCTTTGGATCCAAGATCCAAAGTCGAATCGTTTAATACTTTGTTTTAATGCTGTACGGAGATTTGACTCCATACAACATTAAAACATTAAAATGTATGGCTACCATGGGGCACTTAAAGCACTTTTCCCTGAGGGAAGGTTCCTGAGAAATAGGTTCTATTCCCATAGTGTCCTCCAAAAGTTTGCCATTTCTACATTCATCTGCCAGTGTACCAACTTCTGTCTGTTTCCTGGATCTAAACCTTCGCTACCTGACCTGTGCCTGATTTCTATTCTGACCCTGAGCTGCCTACCCTGACCTTGGCCTGTCCCTGACTACGGTTTTGACTTGACCCCTGTGTGTCATCATTCACTTGAACAGAAACTACTTCAAGAGATATTTACCTAGTGGTTCCCCTGCAGCAAAGTCCAGATCCCTATATATGGGTTAAAAGGGTTTTCAAAGGTTTTTATAATGAAGATCTATCTGATCAGTGGGGGTCAGACCCCTACCGATCAGATACTGATGACCTATCCAGAGAATAGGTCATCAGTATAAAAGTCTCGGAAAACCCCTTTAGAGGATGAAGACCAGGGGGATCACTTAGATAACGCCCTTAGGAGTAGCCCCAAGCCAAATCTGTTCAAGTAACACAGATGATCCAGATTTGTTCTGCTACAGTTTGGAGCTTTGTATCAGACAAATTAAGCCATGATTGCTATACAATGACTACAATGAATACTGGATATTCAATTTAAAGGGGAAGAATAGAAGAACACTTCACAAATGACTCACAGGTTATACTCCTTAGAAGATTCAATATAGCATAATTGTACTTTTTACTCAAAGTCTATTCATTACTTGTCCATTGTCCGCCACGTAGGGAGAGATTTTTGAAGACCAGCGCTTTCTGTACCGGTCTTGATATCCCATGCACAGCTGGAGGAATGCGTCTAATTTATGACGAGACATAGGACTCATCATGAATTAGTTGCATCCCTGGAGTCCATGTCCCTAAACAGAAATCTATGAAAACTTGGAGCTGCCATAGGTGGTTTCATTTGCTCGAGAAAAGTGATGTAAATGACAATAAATGTGTTGTAACGGCTCGCTATGCCCCTTACCAACCTTGTCATACCCCCTTTTGGGCAGTGTAAAACCGATAGAGGCGGCAAATTTTTAAAAAGTCGCACCTGGGACTTTTTAACGCCACTTTTCAAGTGAAAATTGGATGATAAATCTCCCCCCATAATGCTTATCTCTGTATTTTATTTAATGTACTTTTGCACTGTACTCTAATGCAACCTGCATACCCATTTTCAGCTTGTAATATGCCATCCCCCTGTCCCCCATTGCCACTGTTATGAAAGGGTAGGAAACAGTGCAGCCCTATGCTCCCCTTGCACCACTGTTTCTACCTACTTGCACGATCTATCCTAAATGACGGCCCCCAACTGGACTGCGGTCCCTTCTTAGCTAAGTGCTGGGGCCTAAACCAAAAGTAAATGGGAAATGGGAAAAGAGTAGTACGACAGAAAGAGGTGAAAACCAGATAGGCAAAACCAGGACCGGATCAAGATCCAAAATCAGATACAAATACACACCAAGTGAAACTATGAGAATACGTAAGAGACAAAGTAAGCAGACAAAGGCGAGGTCACAACAAAATACCAAGATGTCACGCCAGAGGCAAAATCAGTAATCAGAGGCAATTTTAGAGAAACAGGCATGATGGTCAATGATCCAGAGTTGCAAACACACAAGTAGCTAGTGAGGCCTAGAAAACCAATCACAGGCACCTAAATAAAAAATAAAAATCAAGTAAAATCAAGTAAAATCAAGAACTGAATGAGCCTGAACATGAATGTCAGTAAACACATGGAGGAAAGCTGAGGGGCCCTATTCCTTGTGTCCTCCTCAGTGTCACTGATTCACTGACTATAGATATCAGCTGCATACACATCTATTAGCATGATGTCTATATATCAGAATCGTGTATGTATACCTTTGCCACCATTCTGCATGGCTTAAATGCATCTATAATATAAAAAATAAATGTTTTCAAATATTTATGATAGGAACCGTTATGTGTAAACAGCCTTAATAAAGACCTTTGTGACTCCCTGGAGGAGATCTATCGGCTCTTCTGTGCGGTGTAGTATAGAGGATCTGTCGGCTCTCCTGTGTGGTGTAGTATAGAGGATCTGTCAGCTCTCCTGTGTGGTGTAGTATAGAGGATCTGTCGGCTCTCCTGTGTGGTGTAGTATAGAGGATCTGTCAGCTCTCCTGTGTGGTGTAGTATAGAGGATCTGTCAGCTCTCCTGTGTGGTGTAGTATAGAGGATCTGTCAGCTCTCCTGTGTAGTGAGTATAGATAGAGGATCTGTCAGCTCTCCTGTGTGGGTGTAGTATAGAGGATCTGTCAGCTCTCCTGTGTCGGTGTAGTATAGAGGATCTGTCAGCTCTAGAGGATCTGTCAGTTGTTGGTGTAGTATAGAGGATCTGTCAGCTCTCTGTGTGGTGTAGTATAGAGGATCTGTCAGCTCTCCTGTGTGGTGTAGTATAGTAGTATAGAGGATCTGTTCACGTCTATCCTGTGTGGTGTAGTATAGAGGATCTGTCAGCTCTCTTGTGGTTGTAGAGATCTGTCAGGAGTAGTATAAGGATCTGTCAGCTGTCTCCTTAGAGGATCTGTCAGCTCCTGTGTGGTGTTAGTATAGAGGATCTGTCAGCTCTCCTGTGGTGGTGTAGTATAGAGGATCTGTCAGCTCTTCCTGTGTGGTGTAGTATAGAGGATCTGTCAGCTCTCCTGTGTGGTGTAGTATAGAGGATCTGTCAGCTCTCCTGTGTGGTGGTAGTATAGAGGATCTGTCAGCTCTCCTGTGTGGTGTAGTATAGAGGATCTGTCGGCTCTCCTGTGTGGTGTAGTATAGAGGATCTGATCAGCTCTCCTGTGTGTGTGTAGTATAGAGGATCTGTCAGCTCTCCTGTGTGGTGTAGTATAGAGGATCTGTCAGCTCTCTGTGTGGTGTAGTATAGAGGATCTGTCACTCTCCTGTGTGGTGTAGTATAGAGGATCTGTCAGCTCTTCTGTGTGTGTAGTATAGAGGATCTGTCAGCTCTCTGTGTGTGTAGTATAGAGGATCTGTCGGCTCTGTGTGGTGTAGTATAGAGGATCTGTCAGCTCTCCTGTGTGGTATAGAGGATCTGTAGTATAGAGGATCTGTCGCTCTCCTGTGTGGTGTAGTATAGAGGATCTGTCAGCTCTCCTGTGTGGTGTAGTATAGAGGAT
>ONZH01004673.1:0-16236 GCA_900303285.1 Rhinella marina | reverse complement strand
GAACACCAGCTAACACTACAGCATGTTAATGGGCGCTCATTTACCAAGATTTAAAGTGTCACTAACTTTTCACACAACTTTTGATAGGTCATAGAGATGTATCAAAAATTGTGATCGGTGGAGGTCTGAGTGCTGAGACCCCTACTGTGCTCTAGAAGGTGGGGTTTGATACGTCTCTTTGACCTATCAAAAGTTGTGTGAAAAGTTAGTGACGCTTTAACTGTTGCCATCTTCTTGACCGTTTTTGGACACAAGATCGTGATTGATCATTCCCTACAGTTTTCGGTATTGTTGGCAGCTGATCCCCCTTTACATGAGAGACTTTTTATTTGATCTCTGGATATATTTAGGGTAAGGCCACACATGCAGGGTTTTTGAAGCCAAAACCAAGAGTGGATTCCAAAAAAGAGCTAGTATCTGTCCTTAAAGGAGTATTCCTCATCTTAGACAATAGGGGCCCATCGCTGGGACTCGCACCTATATCGAGAACGGAGCCCCCAAAGTGAAGGAGGACGCCCTGTGCATGCGCAGCCGCCCTCCATTCATTTCTATGGGGCCGGTGAAAATAGCCGAGTGCTAGCTCGGCTATTTCCGTCGGCTACATAGAAATGAATGGGTGCGGTGGCTGTGCATGCGCGTCGGGCTCCCATTCATTTCTATGAGCGCAGCTAGTGGTGGCCGGACCCCGGGAAACCTGGGGTCCTCCAGGCACAGCGCTCCCCGCTCCGTTCTCGTTATAGGTGCGGGTCCCAGCGGTGAGACCGCACCTATCAGACAATGGGGGAATATCCTAGCGATATGCCCCCAGTGTCTAAGATGGGAATAACCCTTTAAAGGCTATGAACACCTTTGGGGCCTTTTTTTTTTTTTTTTTACGATTGTGTTTTACTCCGTTTTGGGCTAAAAAGTAATTTTTTAAATTTGTCTTTATTAAAAATTCTCAGCAGTGTTTTGTTCTACAGTGTTAAGTTTCAGTCTGTCCTAGTGATATGCCGTCCCAGAGGGGAATACTCCTTTACATGAGCGTATATGAACTGTCAGGAGTTCGGAGATAAGGACTGTACATGGAGCCGTCAGAGCAGCAACCTGATGGGCTCAGTGTGAAACTGAAAGCGAGACACTCTCTGCTTATAGACTGAAACGTAACCCTGTAGAACAAAAACTGCTGAAAATGTTTACGAAAGACCAGTTGAAAAAATGATTTTTAGCCCAAAATGAGTGAATTGCAATCATAAAATATTGCAGCTGAAGCTGTTCATAACCTTTAATGCTTTCTCCTCTTCTGTGATCCAATCCTGCATGTTTGGCCGTACTGTTACACGAGGTAATGATTGTGTATGAACAGTGGTTTGTGTGATTGTCGCCTTGTGGAGACGGTTCCCTGATTCCATACACAGTTGGACCTGACCCTGACTAGACCAGTGGAGGGGGGGTTGTCTTTATGTAATAGTGGCCATTTATAAGCCATTTGGGGTCTGTGGAAAGCTGTGGACAACACCATGGCATTTCCATACCGTGCCATGTAATAACAGTTGAGAAACTTTTACATTTAAAGGTTTTAGTTTCATATAAATCTGTATGATTTTGCTTTTTTTTTGTACCTTTTTGGTTGAACTAGGCACAAGTAGCACCTTTCTCAGTCATCCTGCTTACAAGGTGACAACCATGGTAACACAGCTTTTGTATACCCCACTTCACTTCACTAACTCAATTCACTAAGAAGCTGCCATGGTCACATGTGGGCAGCAGCACGGTGGCTCACTGGTTGGCACTGTTGCCTTTGTGGCAATAACGTCCTGGCTTCACATCTGACAAAGGACAATACCTGCTTGGAGTTTGGATGTTCTTCCCGTGATTCTGTGGATTTCCTCTGGTACTCCAGTTTCCTTTCGCACTTGCATCCTATAGGGTGGTGTTTGAGAAGGGGAAATTCGATTGTGAGGCACATGGGACAGGGACTGCACAGCACCCCCTAAGAAAGGTTCCATGGAGTAGAGCCAAAATGTTGCCTATTCATTAAGGACCGGTCTGGCTCCCGCGTCAGATCAGGTGACCATGCTGGGGAGTAAGAAAACAAATCCGGACCAGAAGATAGAGACTTGGAAGCCAACATGGAGGACCGGAGCGACGGAGAACAGGTAAGTATGATCATTTCAGTAGGAGAGGCAGGCCGCCGGTAGCTGCTAGAAATTACCCATTTCCAGACAACCCCTTTAAGGATTTATTCACAGAATCTATAGTGAGTGAATGGGGTATAAAATATTACTGAAGGAACGTCTTTTGGGATTTAGGTGCAGATGCTGAACGTGTAAATCTGGTCTAACCAGATCTGTAGAGAGAACATTCCCATGATTTGAGGTTCAGAGCTGTATAGGTTGCCATCTTATAGTAAAACCTTAGTAGCTTTAAAAAGCCTTGACTGCTGCGCTCAATTAAAGCAGATTCTGCTCCACCAGAGTTTCTTTTCTTTATAATTTATTCCACATGGCAGACAGCATTTCTCTAGAAATATGCAAGAACATCTTTTGAACTGCACTGGAGACAACCGGATCCTCAGCAGCCGCTTATCTCCGAGACTTCTGATCCCATCTCCACCCCTGTTTGATTTGGCAGCCGCCTGTATACTGCTACCGGCTGATACTCTGATTCACTGGAGACTTGTTACAGCGTAGTCCATTCTGCCCTTACATTTACGTCATTACTTTCTCCGCTCCTGCCCAGGAAGACACGAGAGGTGGCATCGGCCCAGCTATTAAAGGGAGTCTGTCAGCAGCCAGGGCCGTTTGTGCAGTGTCCTTTAGAAATATACCTTTATGTGCTAATCCATCTTTTCTAGTCCCCCCCCCCCCCCAAAAAAAAAGGGTTTTATGATTATGCTAATTAGGTGAATGGAAAGCCACGTCCATCAGAACGGAGTCCCGCTCCTCCCCTCCTCTTCTCCTCTCCACCTCCCAGCCTCGGCGACGTCATCATGTGACCACTGGAAATCTCGCACAGGCGCACAGACCCCCAAATCAAACCTCAGATCAGACCCACATCAAAGATAAAATAAATAAGCTTACCTCTCCTGCTCTGCTGGTACTCTGCAGATCTGGAGGTCTCTCCTGCGCTCACCGCTCCCTGGTCTTCTCCAGACCCGTGCTGCACTGTGACCTGACTGCGTACACCTTCAGTTTATAGTGCTTTCCTTACGTCCTGAAGCTGTACGCATTCGGGACATGTGAAGCTCGGTGCCCAGAGAAGGCCAGAGAGCGGTGAGTACAGCACTTCACTCCCCGCTCCTCCTTCATACTAGTGAGCACTTTTGTAATGGAAGTGCTCACTAGTATTCACTTTATAAATTGCACTTCCATTTTTCTTCCACTTTTTAGAGGGGAATATAAAGTGGTGTGTGTGTATGTATATCTATATATATGTGACTCTTCGTTATAGTAAACGAAGTTCTGTCTTGTGTTCTTGAAGGAATCCACGCGCTAGGCTCGGAGCACATAAGGCCACCTGTTTAGATAGTAGTTTGTGAGCAAATAGTAGTATCCAGGTGACATTGGCCGGGATTATATGGGGATAGGAGGGAGTAACTGAAAGCTTCCCGTAAGAGCGTGAGCTCTTGAGACAAACCTTAGTGGTGGCAGTGTGACGCTATTACTGGGGAATATTAATGATTTAGATCAGGTGTTTGCACTGGTCGCTCAGCCACAACCACATATGACGTGAACTCCAGCGTGGGTCATCCTGACACCACCCAAAACCTGAAACTTGTAAGAGGTGTCTCTGAGTGGCACCTTCTTTAAATTGGTTTCAGGGGTTTTCCTACAATGGACAGAATAGCAGCATAGTGTTAGCACAGATACCTGGCAGCACTGGGGTCCTGGGTTCGAATCTGACCAAGGACAACATCTGCATGAAGTTTGTATGTTCTCCCTGTGTTTGTGTGGGTTTCCTTCCCACACTCCAAAGACATAATGATAGGGAACTTAGATTGTGAGCTCCATGGGGACAGCGAGTGATGCTAATGTCCGTAAAAACACTGTGGAATATGTCAGCGCTAGTATAAGTTAATAAAATAAAAATCAGATCACTAGCGGCTCCACCGCTGGGGGTCCGGAGTTACTCATCACCGCCTGATCGCAATGAGGAGTTTGATTGGAGCAGTGGACATTTTCCAAAAATCCTATGACCACTTACCTACCTTACCTTTAGAGATTGAGTTTGCTTTAAAGTGTAGATTCTCCTTTAGTTAAGGGGAACCTGTCACCATGAAATGCAATGTAATCCGCAGGCAGTGTGTTATAGAGCAGGAGGAGCTGAGCAGATTGATGTTATGGGAAAGGATTGGGTATATCCGTTATCAGCGCCACTCCTATAGAGAATGCACATGCACGACCCGCCTCTCCATCAGAATAGGGGGAACGTGACCCCCGTTCTTGTCATCAGCGGTTGGACCCCCTGCAATCAGCTAGTTATCTTCTGTGCTGTGAATAGGGGATAACTTAAAAACGTGACACAATCCCTTTAAATCTCTGCCATTTTGGGGCTTCACGGTTAAGGAGGCGGTCCTATCAGTGACTGACAGCTATCTGTGTATACACAGTCATAGAGGGAAGGCCGTCAATCACTGACAGGACCACCTCCTGGACTGCAAAGCCCCAATCATTAAAGTGGTTGTTTCATCATAGACAATGGGGGTATATCGCAAGGATATGTCCCCATTGTCTGATAGGAGCGGGTCCCACCGTTCTATATCGAGAACGGAAATGGGCAGCCCTGCGCCTGGAGGACCCTGGGTTTCCCGGGGTCCGGCCACCACCAGGAGCAGATCCCCTGCTGCTCCAATAGAAATGTATGGGAGCGCACCGCGCATGCACGGCCACCGCTCCCTTTCGTTTCTATGGAGCCGACGGAAATTTTCGGCGGCCCCATAAAAATGAATGGCGGGTGGCTGCGCATGTTTGCTGCAGAGAAGCCGATAGAAATGGCTTTCTGCCCTGCTTGTCGGGGAAGGACCACAACCTGTGCAGTAGCATGGCAGTACAGCTGAGAAGACTCCTTCTGCAGGGATAGTAAGGTCGCCTTCACACGCTGCAGATTTTGTTGCGGAATTTTCCGCGACTGAAAATCCGTTCCATTTCCCTGAATGGGGCTTGTAGAAATCCATGCGCTCCCCCCCCCCCCCCCCCATTCAAATGAATGGAACTGATTTTCAGTCGCAGAAAATTCTGCAGAGTGTCAAGTCGTCCTAAGAAGGCACTGTATTGTCAGCTGCCAGAAGGGGAAGGAGACTGATTTTGTCTTGTACCCTCCCCCAGCAACACGAAGGGGCACAGTTGGCAAAACTGATGAAAAGGTATTTTATGCTAGAAACTCTGTAAGTTACCATAATTTATTCTCCCTGTACTGTCTGCTATAGGCACGGGTACAGAACTGTCTATTTCATTCCAATATGGCGGCTGGAGGTGCACGTGAGACCCATTAATGAATCGCCCGGATTTGTGTTTTTTTTTTTTTTTTTTTTCTTTTTTAGTGTCTTGTGCCAAAACTGAAAAGGAAGAAGAATTGGTTTGGAACCGTCTACACAGAATTAGCTGCTGATGGCGAAACAAAGAAGACGGCAAAGGCGAGCAGTTCCAGCAATCCGAGATGGGAGGAGCAGCTGACCGTACGTACGTCCTCGCCTTATGGAGCCGCACGTGGTTCTCCACCTTTAACCCCACCACAAATTGACATGGAAATGCGGATGCATTGAATTATCTGTGGAGCTTCCTTCTAGAATACTTAATGCAAACATAGCAGACGTTTCTGAGACTCTGAGACTTTGACCCAGGTTTACTGATCATAAGGAAGTTGTGATCCTAGACCGGCTGCTGCGCTCAGGGGCTCAGGCTGGACAACAAGTGCTGCACTGACAGACACTGACTCTATATCAACTATTAGTTGACTTTCTTTGAAACATATTTTACTCCAGAATTGCGCCAAAATGGTGGTGCATATTAGGCCCCTCCCCTTTCCCTTGAAGAACTGCCCACTTCTTGTCAAGCATGTCAGAACGCAATGCAGAAACCCTAGATGTGTCAATTTGCGCTGCTTTTTTTTTTAAAGGGGTTGTCTCACTATAGCAAATGGGTATTCATCCTGTAGAGAGAGAGTTAATACACTTACTACTGTAGTGTATTGTCTCCTTTGCTGGCTTCATTTATTTTTCCATCACTTTACACACTGCTCGTTTCCATGGTTACGACCACCCTGCAATCCAGAAGCGGTGGTCATGCTTGCACTGCTCTGGTGGCTGTGACCGTGGGAGCACACACACAGTCCGGTGCTTTTTCCTGTATTGTGCAAGCATGGCAAGCACGGTTGGATATCAGGGTGGTCGTAACCATGGAAACAAGCAGCGTAAAATCAATCCAGCCAGCAAAGGAGGTAATATGGATAATAACAATACATTAGTAAGTGCCTTGTATTAACTTCCTCTACAGGATAAATGCTATTTTACTGAAATGGGACCACCCCTTTAAAGACAGATTTTTAGTGCAGCCACTTTTTCCCTTAGGCTGTGTTCACATGTCTGGCATAGATCTGGCAGGCTGTTCTGCAGATCCCTATTGACTGTAATGAGGTCCGGTGGTGATCCAGATGTTTTCCGGCATAAATACAGAGTTTCAGCATGCAGACAGCTGAATCAGCTTGCCATTGATGCGGACACAGCCTTAAGCCTCATTCTCACATCAGTGTTTGGTCAGTGATTTCCATCAGTGATTGTGAGCCAAAACCAGGAGTGGAGCCTCCACAGACAGAAGGTGTAAGGGAATGATCTGCACCTGAGCTGTGTTTAGAGACGCACCTGGTTTTGGCCCAAAATCACTGATGGAAATCACTGATCAAACACTGACGTTGTGTGAATAAGGCATTAGTATAGGCCATCAGCATCAGATCGATGAGGTCTGACTCCAGCACCGCTGGCTGAAGGGACCAAAGACTGTTGTACTTGAGTGGTTCTGGGCTGCATTTCTATGGGTCCAGGTGCAATCCACAAATAGTGTGAGTGCACGCTTATGAGTACAGCTGCCAGTAGACGGACCCCCACCTATCTGTACAGGGTAGGACACATAGAAATATACTTGTATTACAGTCCTAAGAAATGCCCTTTAAATGTGATGACATAAAAGTAAGATATGGGGAACACTGCCGGCTGCGGCTTTCCTTTTCTCCTGGCCTTGGTTTTGGCACGCTGCATACAATACGGTACAATAGCGCTTCAGTGTTAATGGTTTTTAGGCGTCAGCCAAAGATTTCGAGATGTGATGTTCACATTACCAGATTGTTCACATGCTGAGAAATGTTTTCATGCAGCCTTGTAGAATGTGTGTGTATATAGTATAATAGGGAGGGGAAATGTCTGTGCTTGTGCACATTACTCACAAGACCAACATATCCATCTTAAATATTACATTAATATTCATTTTACGCTCAACCTAAGCTTCTATCTGAAGTGTAAGGGAGGCCTGTCACCTCTCCTGACAGGTCTGTCTTAGTAAATACTTCTAAATACGTCTTTTCTTAGAATGCTGCATTATGCCATCCCTCTGTTAGTCCTCCTAGAAATTGAGAAGTAAATTGACAGCTTGATGTTTCCAGTTGGGGGCGTGTCCCTACAGTCTCTCACTGTCCAATCCGTGATTACAGCAGGTGTAGGCAACCTCCGGCTGTTGTAAAAACTACAACTCCCAGCATGAATACTTTGCTCTGCTCTTCTCAGAACTCTCATAGAAATGAGTAGAGCATGCATGTTCCTGTTCAAAAACTGATTTTAAATAGTATTTTCCATTGTCTTTCCAGGAAGGTAACCCCTCAAACTACACTTGAATTTAAAGTATGGAGTCACCACACTTTGAAGGCTGATGCTTTGCTTGGCAAAACCGTTGTCGACCTGAGGCAAGCGCTGGAGACACATAACAGAAAATGTAAGTTGCCGCCGATCAGGAAGGGGACGCCCCCTGAGTGGCTCATTAACCAATTTCCTATTGAATCCTGTGGACTGGCGAATGTGGGGAAACGGTTGAAACTGTTTTCTCATCTCCGCCTCTCACTCGGCATGATTCAGTGGTGCCACTGCAAAGCATATTAAAGGGGTTGTCCACCACCATGAGAGCTTTTTACCTATCCAGACTGCAGAGCCCACCGATCAGTGGTCACGTGTGGTCACTCAGTCAGAAATAGCCGGACACATGCAGCAGCACTACTACTACTACTACTACTACTGCTGCATGCAACGAGCTACTCTCTGTCCAGCTCCATTGAAGCTCTATGGGACTGTCAGAGATAGCCCGGACACATGCAGCAGCAGCTACTACTACTACTACTACTACTACTGCATGCAACGACTACTACTCTGGTCCAGCTCCATTGTCCAGCTCTATGGGACTGTCAGAGATAGACACACAGCAGCTCACTACTACTACTACTACCTCTGCTGACTCCATTAAGCTCTGGGAGCTAGCCGGTCTCGTCGTCAGCAGTCCCATGAAGCTAAATGGAGCAGCACACATACGTGGCTGCAGGTCTGCGAACTCTGGCACCTCATTCTTGTGATCATCGCGGTCCCAGCAGTCAGACATACATTTGTCATCTATCTTGTAGAGAAGTGTCAATGGGAGGATCCCTTTAAGCCGTCCAAACACAATAGACACAGATTGCCTAAACCTGATGATTTGGTCTTGGTATTGTCTGTAGACCCAAAGTACATGAGACCAGCCGAGCGTACATATTTATGGATGGAGGTGGTGTAGCTGACGGCTATATCATTTGATTTTATCATGGCAGTCACACTTACGTTATTACAATAATTAGACGATCAGCAGATGAATTAGAGTGAGTCCATATTTTCAGTTTAAAATCTATTTAGCTGTACATACGGTACCCCCACCGTCCGCTCTGGCCCCATTCACTATAATAGCTGCGGTTTTTGTCCGTCCGCCTCTTGGCTTGTTTGCCGTGCTGCAGCCGGACCTCCGGCCTGCCCCCTGTTATACTGAATGGGGCACCGCTGGAACAGCCTGCCGGACCCAGCTACCACTTAAGCATTTAGGCTATGTGAAAGTAGACGAAGTGCTTAAAAGTGTATTGGCACCTGCTGGCCGTGGACCGCTCAGGCTAGTTTCACTCCTCTGGTGTGAATTCCGGCAGCCAATGTCAGATATCGGCCGGACACAAACCGCAGCATTGTCTTCCAGAATACAACCGGATCTCCTCTGGACCCCATTATACTTAATGGGGCTAGCGGACATACCGTCTGCATCCGGCAGTGCCTGAAGGGGTGAATTCCTGTCGGAACAACGCAGTGTGAAAATAGCCTCAGAATGGCATCACAGGTCCCATTTGGCCCCAGGCTGTGCCTATGTGATCTAGATATTTCTATTGGCACACCAACACAATAATCTGGATTCATCCGCTATTCAAAAGTACAAGCCGTACGTTTGGGCCTGATGTAAGCTCTGGAAATTTAATTCATGGATTTCTATAACTTTTTAACATTTTGTTCCATACAGTGGAGAGAGTAAAAGAGCAATTGAAGCTGTCACTAGACGGCAAGCATGGCACAGTCCAAACTGGCGAGCTGACGGTCATTTTAGATGGGTTAAGCGTTGAACCAGAGTCCCTTGCAACTTGTAATTCCACAACCCCAGCACCCAGTAAGTAATGTGTGCACGAATACATGACTGGATATGAGCGCCCCTTTAAACCTTTACCTGTTTCTTCGTCTTTTTAGTAGAAATCCAGCAAAATGGCGATGCAATCCGTGAAAATGGAGGAGAGTGTTCGTCAGACGTTACGGCAGGGTATGTGTCTGTACTGTCAGTGGACAGTTCTATCTGTGGCTCCTAGTATTGAGCACCAGGTGGGTTACATTACATTTGGTAATTGAACACCGTACAGTGCGTGCCGTGTATCAGGTTGGATGAACGTTCCAAAAAATATGTTAAAAATGTATAGAAACGAGTAAAGGAGGTAAAGCCCAGATGGATCTGCCCCAGATAAACTGGTTTACTGCTGGACTGAAGAATGTCCAGGGACCAGATTTCTGTGTCTGGTGTTTTTGGTTATGTGATCGGGGAGTAGGTTTAGACCTCATGCATAGAAGGCCGTAGCGTCAAGTCCTCTGCGGCTCCTTATGACTCTGTGTGCTGCCATATGTCAGAGATCTTCCCCTCTAAAAACAGTGGTTATAGGGAAGGATACCTCCGTAATAAGGCATCTGATGGAGCATGCCACGTATGAAAATGTAGGTATGTGAAGGCTTTGACAGGTTCAGGCAGTGTCAACTAAAGTGTAGAGAGAGCAGAGCCTCTAGGAGTAACAAGAACACCCCCAACCCCCCCCCCCCCCCCTGGTTGCTCCTAGAGGCTCACTTGCATATATTAAAATTTAAAGGGTTTATCAGAGACTAAAAAAAATGTCCAACATATGCCCGGGCACCTGACACTGAATATACTTACCTGGGTCCCTGCACCACCGCTGCAGCTTCTCCCTGTGCGCAGGTGGGGACGCGGACAAACCTCCATAGCTTCACGGGTGATGCTAGGGAGGCTCGTCCCCGTCCCTGCCTGCCATTGGCTGCTCCCCCCCCGACCCCGGATGTTTTCATCTGCGCATAGGGAGAAGCAGCGAGGCGGGGAGCCAGAGAAGTATATTCAGTGTCAGGGGCCCAGGCGTATGTGGGACATTTTTTAGTCTCGGATAACCCCTTTAATTTTGAACTTAAAGGGTTATTCCCATCTTAGACAATGGGGGCATATATCGCTATATCGAGAACGGAGCCGAGAAGAGAGAAATGAACGGAGCGCAGCTCTCCATTCATTTCTAGGGGACCGCCGAAAATAGCCGAGCGCTGGCTCAGCTATTTCCCTCCGCTCCATAGAAATGAATGGGAGCAGTGGCCGCACATGTGCAGTGCGCTCCCATTCATTTCCATGGGAGTAGCGCGGTGGTGGTGGCCGGAACCCGGGAAACCTGGGGTCCTCCAGGCTCATCGCTCCCCGCTCCGTTCTCGATATAGGTGTGTGGATCCCAGCGGTGGGACCTGCCCCTATCAGACTATCCCAGCGATATGCCCCCATTGTCTTAGATGAAAATACCCATTTAAGACGCTTATACTGCTGACAGATGCTCCTTAGAGGCCCCGTACACATTAGTATATTGTCAGCTGAACCCACCAAGAATTGAAGATTTCTGCCAACAGTTTAATATGTACGCGCAGATCCCGACTCTTCATCTGTCCGGGGAGAGAAGGATTGGGGCAAAATGAGTATTTTTTATTGCTTTCCTGGGAGATAAGTTGTCACCAGAAGTGTCTGGCAGCAGTTTTCTCCCCTTAGAATACACGCGGTCGGCCGAGCTGAACGTTTATGTGTATGGGGAGCCAGGAGAGGTATCTGTCAGTGAGATGACCATTAGACTGACAGCTATTGAATGTATATGGCCGCCTTCAGAGCCGCGTGCGTCGGGAACTCCGTCTCCAATCTGTTTACACATCACTGGATGTGAATTAATAATGTTCTTTTATATCCCCTCCGCAGATCTTCTAGTGACGTTCCCAACGGGACGGCTAATGAAACAACATCCAGCTACGCCGAGCAGAATGCCCTTAATGCACAAATAGCAAATGGAGATGGCATTCGCTCCCCTTCTCATGTTGCAGCCAGACCCAAAAATACACCAGCACCAAATCCACTTACTGCGTCGGCTGGCACTAGAACCGGTAAGGCGCTGATTTCTTGTTGTCTAGTGCACCGAGTGAATGAATGCGGAGCACCTCCACACAAGGAGTTATGCAATAAACTCATCTTGGCCTTGGTACAAGTCTCTGTCACAAGACTGTGAACTTGAAAGGCTCGGCTTACAGCGTAAGCTTCTGGATGGCGACTCCGTACGCCAGGCCTCATTTAACCTGTTCAAACCCAGAGAGACTTTGCTGGGCCTGAATGATACAAGAGGCACGTGAAAGTAAATAGGATGATGGAGAAATGTTAGTAATCGCATGCTGACATCCAGCCAATCCTGAATACTTGCCTAAGGGTCCATTCAGACGTCCACAAGTGTTTTTTTGCGGTCCGCAGATTGCAGATCCACAAAACATGGACACTGACCATGTGCGTTCCGCATTTTGCGGCCGGCTCTATAATAGAAATGCCTTTTCTTGTCCGTGGCTGCGGACAAGAATAAGACATGTTCTATTTTTTTTTTAAATGAATGCGTCTGCATCCGTTCCGCAAATTTGCAGAATGGATGCGGACCCATTTTCTGGACGTCTGAATGGACCCTAAAAGTGTGTAGGTCTTGCGGGGTCTATGATGATTGTTATTTTCTGCCTTATATCTGAGCGGTCGTGTCTCACAGCAGCCGACTGATCCCGAGGACAAACAGGAAAGTCTCTTTTCATCTCTTTTTGTTTGTCACTTCCGGGTTCTCCTCGGTGAAATACATGACGAGAGAATAACGCGGAGGCTCCAGTCAAAACACATCGGGAGCTGCTTTCCTGTGCTTCAGTCGCCTAGTATGAAAATATGTCCTCCAGCAGCTTAAAATTCTTGTTCTTTAACATTCCCATGTGATCACAGCATTAGGGATTAACAGTTTCTGGTTTCCAGAATGCACTGGCGTGGTTAATGAGATGATACGACGGGCTCATGCACACGGCAGACACCTGCTGTACCAGTATGGCAGTGCATGGAGCATGCCACGGTTTTCATATGGAGGCAGATAAAAATCCGAGACATGCAGAAGGCAAGGAAGGAGTTGTACACATGTATGGGTGCCATATTATGGCGCTGTGTATGGCGTCATAATACAGGTGCATGAGCCTTTCTTATGTTTCAAGGGTCTTTAAGGGGGTTGGCCCATCTGAGACATTGATGGCATATCACTAGGACAGAGATCAGCAACCTCCGGCACTTCAGATGTTCTGAAACTACAACTACCAGAATGCTCCATTCACTTCTATGGGAGTCGTGAGAACAGCCGAGCATGTTTGCATGCTGGGAGTTGTAGTTTCACAACAGCTGGAGTGCCGAAGGTTGCTGATCCCTGCACTAGGATATGCCGTCAAAGTCAGATAGCTGTGGGGACCCGCTCCGATCCCCAGAACAGGCCCCCTACAGTGAAGGAGGGTACACCATGCATACGTTGGTGATCTCTCTTCACTGCTATGGGACCGCTGCAAATAGCCTAGCATTGATTGTGCATGGCCAGTGTGCTCTGGACCTCAGGGGCTCGTTCTGGAGGTAGGTGTGGGTCCTAAAGGTGGCAGAAATCAGGTCAGCTTCAGATCTGTACAGCGTATTCTGTGGCAGTTTTTTTTTTTTCGATGGAAATATCTGCTATGTGAACATGGCTTAAAGGGGTTGTCTCATGATGGACAAAGGGGGCATTTCGCTAGAATATGCCCCCATTGTAGGATAGGTTACGGAGCCCCGTAAGTGAAGGAGGGCGCAATGCACAGCCGCCCTCCATTCATTGTCCTGGGGCTGATGAAAGTAGCCGTTGGTTCGGCTATTTCCGTCGGCCTCATAGAAATGAGCGGGCCGCGCTCCCATTCACTTCTATGGGGAGCCGGCTCGGGGGTGTCCAGACCGGAGTCGTCCAGCCACCACCTTGCGGGGCACCGTTCCCGATATAGGTGCGAGTCACAGCGGTGGGACCCGCACCTATAAGACAATGGGGGCATATCCTACCTACCGATATGCCCCCATTGTCCTTGATAAGACAACCCCTTTAAGGGTCTATAGTGCCTCTCTTGAGCACATGGCCTGGTATGACGACGGCTGGACTTGATGGACACTTGTGTTTTTATACATATAAAATATAATATATATAAAACACCAGTGGTCACTGTATTCTGATGTACGGAGTTATCTCAATTCCCAATGTGACAATTCTGGGATATGGGGGAGACCTTCTCTATGACCTCCATCTGCTTTTGTGGAGGAGCAGAGGAGAAGGTGCATCACATATAGTTGGTCCTTGATCATACGTCAACCTAGGAAGCCACCGCCAACTGGTGATGCTCCTTTTTTCTCTGTTTTCACATGACACACAGCAGCCGTTCATGCGTCGATGCTAACATTTCTCCATGTCTGATGCTAAAATATGGTTCCCTTTCAGTTAATGGCACAGCTGCCCCATCAGAAGTCAACAGCCCGTCTTGCCATGAATCTGCAGCGACTCCTGCAGGATCCCACATATCAGATTGCACAGAGTCTACGACTAATGCATTGGACGTAGCAGCAAGTAGCACTTCTGAAAGTGGCACGCCAGCGGCCAGCGCTGCTCCTGAACCTGTAAGGGCTGCGGACTCCGTGTCATCCCCTGCTGCTGGCAGCTCAAGCCCTGAAGCTGCCTAAACCCAGGCAATCGTCAGTCGCTGCCTCTGTGGATCCCGTGAGACAGCAGCCTGGCACCGCTGCGGAGCCTCTGCCACCTGGGTACGCTGATGGATGGAGCTGTCGTCGTCTGTTAATGATCACTTGTTACAGCCACGTCCGCAGGGCTGGGTCAGCTCACCAGTCATAGGGTGTTTCTGGGTGGTCACAGAGGTTTTACAGCATTCAGTGGTTTCTAGTGAATTAACCCCTTTTCCTGTTTCGTTTTCTGAGGCCGCCATCTGTGTTTCTAGAAACATTTTCTGTATTCATTCTTTCATCTTTTTGGTTTTATTTGCTCAAACTGGTGTCCGGCATGAAACCACTGAAACCATTTTGTTCAAATGCTTGTGGTTACAGTGTGGATTTTTATATCACACACATCATTCAAGCCAGAAATACCGTAGTAGTGCAGCACAAAAATACCGCTCCAGCAGAACCAAATACCACAGTGCAGCATAAAATACTGCCCCATCACTATACTGAGGACGGTGATACAGTTGTATTCAGGAGGGCACCTGCGGCTGCTGGCAAGATGTATAAATACCTGATGCTCCTAGCATTAAATGGGTTATCCAAAGTCTAAAACATGCCCCCCAATGTCCGACCCCTCATATAGATTATACTTACCCGCTGCCCACGGGGGCACGTTTTAGACTTTGGATAACCCCTTTAATGCTGAGAGCATCACATCATTATGTACCTGGCCAGCAGCGGCCCACCAGGAAGTTTTCCTGTAGGGTCCATGGCCTGTCTGCCCCTACACATAGGTCGGCATAGGCACTGTAGACACCATGCGGTAGGATATTTTTTAAAGGGGCTTTCCTGCTGTTGATAAATGTCTGACTGCTGGGACCTGTCAATCTGTTCTTCCTCCTTACAGTTATGAAGTGAGGAGGAACAACCGAGGCGAGGAAAAGGCTCATGGACAAAACTCAAAGTTCGTACATCCTGTAAAATGAAGTAAATGTGCAAGTGAGAATATACTATACTCACTATATACTTGGCAAATATATTTTGATTGAATGATGGGCACAAATGAATCAAAATATATTGGCCAAGTACCTCAGATTCATTTTATATAGTGAATATAGTATTGGCTCATATACTCAGTGTTTTGGTTGTGGGGCTCATGGAAACACCAGAGTGCCGTCCTCTCCATCAGGCTCATAGACTTTAAAGGAAACCTGTCATCAACTTTATGGTGACCTTACTGAGGGCAGCATAAAATAGTGACAGAAATGCTGATTTCAGCGGTGTGTGTCACTCATCAGCTAAAAGTAAGTGGTTGCTGAGAACCAGCATCATAATCATTACAGCCCAGGCCTTGAAAAGAGTCAATTCTACCTGAGAAGAGTCATGGTTATTCCTAATCTCCTGATCCCTATGCTGATCTGCTGATGATTGGCAGTTCTCTCCTAGAGAGAAAGGGAGAAAACTAGGTAGAAGCCTGTCAGTCATCAGCAGGTGGGCAGGGAGAGCAGGAATTCATGAATAACCAGGACTCTTTTCAGGTGGCCGTGTGACTCTTTTCCAGGCCCAGTCTGCAACGATTGTGAAGTTGTTCTCTGCAACCACTTACTTTTTAACTTATAAATGAGACCGCTGAAATCAACTCACCTACTTTATTCTGCCGTTAGTATGGGCAGCATAAAGGTGATGACAGGTTCCCTTTAAGTTGGGTGGGTCGAACCAGCATTTCCTTCAAACTCCTCGAAATCATTATTCCCAGTGGTGAGACCCCAGAGATCAGACATTTAGTCCTCCTATGGTGGTATGCGGTCTGCGTACTTTTGATAAAGGGACCCCACTTAACACGTTTGTC
>ONZH01004672.1:0-50450 GCA_900303285.1 Rhinella marina | reverse complement strand
CTGTGTGGAAGCGCTATCGGCTATCCATTGCACCACCTGTTCAACCTGCTCAGGGCCTCAACAGCGGTGTAACTCGCCCCCTGCTTAACTTGTCCCATAAAGGCAGGGATTCTGGATGAGTGTGATCCTGGCTGACCCTCACCAGCACGCATTGTATCCCCACTGGCTTCAACAAGGCCACCAACAGCATTTCCGCGCCCCCGTCCTCGTCCACGTCCGATTCCGCTAGCCCCCTCCGCATTTTATTTTTTTTTTGTTGCAAATACAATATTTGGGTATATAATTAGGTTATGTGAAATAATTTAGCAAGAGAACGCACAGTACAGTGGCCTATTAAAAGGCCTAGATATTGTATATTTCAAGGTACACAGCCGTGTAGTAACAGAACAGACGGTGGGTATTTACACCAGGTATGTGAGATAATTTAGCAAGAGAACGCACAGTACAGTGGCCTATTAAAATGCCTAGATATTGTATATTTCAAAGTACACAGCCGTGTAGTAACTGAACAGACGGTGGGTATTTACACCAGGTATGTGAAATAATTTAACAAGAGAACGGCACAGTACAGTGGCCTATTAAAATGCCTAGATATTGTATATTTCAAAGTACACAGCCGTGTAGTAACAGAACAGACGGTGGGTATTTACACCAGGTATGTGAGATAATTTAGCAAGAGAACGCACAGTACAGTGGCCTATTAAAATGCCTAGATATTGTATATTTCAAAGTACACAGCCGTGTAGTAACAGAACAGACGGTGGGTATTTACACCAGGTATGTGAAATAATTTAACAAGAGAACGCACAGTACAGTGGCCTATTAAAATGCCTAGATATTGTATATTTCAAAGTACAACAGCCGTGTAGTAACAGAACAGACGGTGGGGTATTTACACCAGGTATGTGAGATAATTTAGCAAGAGAACGCACAGTACAGTGGCCTATTAAAATGCCTAGATATTGTATATTTCAAAGTACACAGCCGTGTAGTAACAGAACAGACGGTGGGTATTTACACCAGGTATGTGAGATAATTTAGCAAGAGAACACACAGTACAGTGGCCTATTAAATGCCTAGATATTGTATATTTCAAAGTACACAGCCGTGTAGTAACAGAACAGACGGTGGGTATTTACACCAGGTATGTGAGATAATTTAGCAAGAGAACGCACAGTACAGTGGCCTATTAAAAATGCCTAGATATTGTATATTTCAAAGTACACAGCCGTGTAGTAACAGAACAGACGGTGGGGTATTTAACACCAGGTATGTGAGATAATTAGCAAGAGAACGCACAGTACAGTGGCCTATTAAAATGCCTAGATATTGTATATTTCCAAAGTACACAGCCGTGTAGTAACAGAACAGACGGTGGTATTTACAACCCAGGTATGTGAGATAATTTAGCAAGAGAACGCACAGTACAGTGGCCTATTAAAATGCCTAGAATTGTATATTTCAAAGTACACAGCCGTGTAGTAACAGAACAGACGGTGGGTATTTACACCAGGTATGTGAGATAATTTAGCAAGAGAACGCACAGTACAGTGGCCTATTAAAATGCTAGATATTGTATATTTCAAAGTACACAGCCGTGTAGTAACAGAACAGACGGTGGGTATTTACACCAGGTATGTGAGATAATTTAGCAAGAGAACGCACAGTACAGTGGCCTATTAAAATGCCTAGATATTGTATATTTCAAAGTACACAGCCGTGTAGTAACAGAACAGACGGTGGGTATTTACACCAGGTATGTGAGATAATTTAGCAAGAGAACGCACAGTACAGTGGCCTATTAAAATGCCTAGATATTGTATATTTCAAAGTACACAGCCGTGTAGTAACAGAACAGACGGTGGGTATTTACACCAGGTATGTGAGATAATTTAGCAAGAGAACGCACAGTACAGTGGCCTATTAAAATGCCTAGATATTGTATATTTCAAAGTACACAGCCGTGTAGTAACAGAACAGACGGTGGGTATTTACACCAGGTATGTGAGATAATTAGCAAGAGAACGCACAGTACAGTGGCCTATTAAAATGCCTAGATATTGTAATATTTCAAAGTACACAGCCGTGTAGTAACAGAACAGACGGTGGGTATTTACACCAGGTATGTGAGATAATTTAGCAAGAGAACGCACAGTACAGTGGCCTATTAAAATGCCTAGATATTGTATATTTCAAAGTACACAGCCGTGTAGTAACAGAACAGACGGTGGGTATTTACACCAGGTATGTGAGATAATTTAGCAAGAGAACGCACAGTACAGTGGCCTATTAAAATGCCTAGATATTGTATATTTCAAAGTACACAGCCGTGTAGTAACAGAACAGACGGTGGGTATTTTACACCAGGTATGTGAGATAATTTAGCAAGAGAACGCACAGTACAGTGGCCTATTAAAATGCCTAGATATTGTATATTTCAAAGTACACAGCCGTGTAGTAACAGAACAGACGGTGGGTATTTACACCAGGTATGTGAGATAATTTAGCAAGAGAACGCACAGTACAGTGGCCTATTAAATGCCTAGATATTGTATATTTCAAAGTACACAGCCGTGTAGTAACAGAACAGACGGTGGGTATTTACACCAGGTATGTGAGATAATTTAACAAGAGAACGCACAGTACAGTGGCCTATTAAAATGCCTAGATATTGTATATTTCAAAGTACACAGCCGTGTAGTAACAGAACAGACGGTGGGTATTTACACCAGGTATGTGAGATAATTTAGCAAGAGAACGCACAGTACAGTGGCCTATTAAAATGCCTAGATATTGTATATTTCAAAGTACACAGCCGTGTAGTAACAGAACAGACGGTGGGTATTTACACCAGGTATGTGAGATAATTTAGCAAGAGAACGCACAGTACAGTGGCCTATTAAAATGCCTAGATATTGTATATTTCAAAGTACACAGCCGTGTAGTAACAGAACAGACGGTGGTATTTACACCAGGTATGTGAGATAATTTAGCAAGAGAACGCACAGTACAGTGGCCTATTAAAATGCCTAGATATTGTATATTTCAAAGTACACAGCCGTGTAGTAACAGAACAGACGGTGGGTATTTACACCAGGTATGTGAGATAATTTAGCAAGAGAACGCACAGTACAGTGGCCTATTAAAATGCCTAGATATTGTATATTTCAAAGTACACAGCCGTGTAGTAACAGAACAGACGGTGGGTATTTACACCAGGTATGTGAGATAATTTAGCAAGAGAACGCACAGTACAGTGCCCTATTAAAATGCCTAGATATTGTATATTTCAAAGTACACAGCCGTGTAGTAACAGAACAGACGGTGGGTATTTACACCAGGTATGTGAGATAATTTAACAAGAGAACGCACAGTACAGTGGCCTATTAAAATGCCTAGATATTGTATATTTCAAAGTACACAGCCGTGTAGTAACAGAACAGACGGTGGTATTTACACCAGGTATGTGAGATAATTTAGCAAGAGAACGCACAGTACAGTGGCCTATTAAAATGCCTAGATATTGTATATTTCAAAGTACACAGCCGTGTAGTAACAGAACAGACGGTGGGTATTTACACCAGGTATGTGAGATAATTTAGCAAGAGAACGCACAGTACAGTGGCCTATTAAAATGCCTAGATATTGTATATTTCAAAGTAACACAGCCGTGTAGTAACAGAACAGACGGTGGGGTATTACACCAGGTATGTGAGATAATTTAGCAAGAGAACGCACAGTACAGTGGCCTATTAAAATGCCTAGATATTGTATATTTCAAAGTACACAGCCGTGTAGTAACAGAACAGACGGTGGGTATTTACACCAGGTATGTGAGATAATTTAGCAAGAGAACGCACAGTACAGTGGCCTATTAAATGGCCTAGATATTGTATATTTCAAGGTACACAGCCGTGTACTAACTGAACAGACGGTGGGTATTTACACCTGGTATACAAAAGGGTATTGCAGGCACACAGAACCCAGAACACTAGAGCCAAATAAACTGTATTTAAAAAATAAAATAAAATTCACAGCCGTATACTGCCAGATCAGATGGTGCATATACACACTAGTTATATAACAGGGTTTTTCAGCCAAAAAGAACGCTGAACAGTAGTGCCAAATATAGTTTGGTATGTAGCAGAGCACCTAATACACCACTAATGGCTCTCTCTGTCCCTACTCCAGCAGCTATCCCTGAATACGGCAGCCGTTCTCTGTAAAGTGTATCTTGTAGTAAAGCTATCACTGTAGTGCACTATAGTAGCCCTGATAAGGGCTTTTAATCACGCTCCTGCCTGTCCAACTGCTAAAACCTGTCTGTCCCTTCTCCAGCCTCTGTCCCTGACTAAGTTCACGCAGCATATGCGTACGAGCAGGAAGAGCTGAGTTTTTAATATTCGAGGTCACATGGTTTTTCCAGCCAATCCATGTAGACGCTGTTTTCGCGCTGCCAGCGTGCTCAGCGTGCCTGTCATACCCCCCCTGCATGTTGATTGGTGGAAAAAGAGCGCCAGGGAAGTTGGGAGGGGAAACGAATTCTAAGTGCGCCATCGCCGTTATACTCGATTGAAATCGAGTATGCCGAATAGCGTAGTATTCGATCGAATACCGGCTCGATCGAACACTACTCGCTCATCTCTAATACTGAACAAAGGAACAGGAAAATCCATATTGATAGTTGGAGCTTGAACTAGATTCCTCAGCTCACCCCTGATGGAGGACATATGGACTGTATGCTAGAAGAAGACTGACTGGGCTTATGAGAGACAGTGTGGAGGATCCTTGGAGAAATTATAGAATCATCCATGGTCAGAGGACATAGATTAGATCTAATACTCGTGGGAGGGCTTGATGGATGGGGAGATAGACTAAGGGATGTCCCTTGTGCCCTACTTTTAGTAGTGGAGTGGGTGAGTGGATAGGGAATAAGAAACTGGTGTATAGAGTCATGGGATGGACCTGAGAAAGGTGATGATGCTGATTGAATAGATTGTGGAATTCTCTTAGACGCTTAGTACACCCATAAGGGGTGTGGTGATTATGGATTCCAGATACTATCATGAGGAATCTATTACAATATTGTCAGATCCAGATTACTATGCAAGGTTGAGTGGGGACCCCACAGAGGAATATAAGAAATCCCTGTTTGATTTGCAGCTGAATGGTAAGGGTGCCGAGTGTCAGACCCACGCCAATCTGATATTATGTTTTTTTATCTGTATTTATTACATGACAGCTAATATTTAATTTTATTTATTATGCACTACAATTGTTATATGGATATATTTTTTTATGAAATAGTACATTATTGTACCTAGTTAAATAGTTGTTAAGGTTGGAAAAAGACAAAAATCTATAAAGTCCAACCTGTAATCTTACAATATTCATCCATGGAACAAATCCCTGGACCAGTGCCCATGTTCCTTTTAAAAAGGGGTAGGTCCAAAGGGAAAGGTATGATTTATATACATTGTCATAAGATCTGTCAACTTGATATGAATCTAGCAGATCTAGCACAGCAATGAATCTAGCAGAGCAATGAATGTGGAGATCTCTGGATCCATGTGAGGCACAGAGCTGGTTCTGGCTTTGTTAGAAGGAGATTGTCATGTACTAGATCTGATTTTCATTTTCAAAATTAATCATGGGATAACCCCTTTAATAGGTTCTGTAAACATTTACTTTAGGATCCACCATTAGTGGAATGATCTTCTAGTGGGCAAAGAGTAGAGCATAGTTTAATTCCATCCGTTCCGCAGTGGAACACTGACATTTCTTGTGGCACCAGAATGTGCACTCTAACGTTCCACAGTATAGTTCAGCAGGAAGAGATTATCAGTATGGCTCCAAAACAGTCACAACTGCTCATACACTGAGCATGAAGCACTGCATCCTTCAAACCCTTTTGCAGTGCACTTGCGGGTGCGGAGCCCATGGCATTCAAAGCTAATTTTTACAGCATTCCATTGTTTAAAAGCATGTCAACTGCCCCTACCTATGTGTGTCAGCAGTTTTGCATTTACAAAGCTGCTGGCAGACTCCTTTGAGGAACAACTTATCGCATGCACTTGTGCTATGGACTATTGATATCTGCCGTACACAGTGCTAAAAGAACATCTACAATCCAGTGGATATCCAAATTAATGTAGCATGGGAATTTACTGTACCATGATATACACCACCAGCAATACCCTCAATAGAAAGATCACTACAATAAGATGCAATAAACATAATATTCTTTATTAAAGGGAATCTGTCAGCTCTGAAACACCCTCCAAACTAGAGTTAGAATGTAATTTTTATCTTCATACTCACGTCCATTCTGATGCTGTGCTCTGACAAAAATGCACTCAGTGGACCCTAGAGCTCACTCACATAATGGAGAGGACTCAAAGAAGAGTCCTTCTCAATGTATTTTACTGCTGGTTTGTGGGAGCACAGCGTCAGAATGGAAGTGAGTATGAAGATAAAACTTACATAATCGGATTCAACATCACTTACACTATACATCTCTTACTCTAGTTCAGGGGGTGTTTCGGAGCTGACAGGTTCCCTTTAAAGATAATCTGTCAGCAGATTTGTACCTATAAAACTGGATGACCTGTAGCATGTGCGTTTGGCAGCTGAAGACATCTGTGTTGGTCTATTGTTCATATGTGCCCGAATTGCTGAGAAGAATGAAGTTTTAATATATGCAAATGAGCCTCTAGGAGCAATGGGGGTGTTGCCATCACACCTAGAGGCTGCACTCTCTCTGCAACTGCCGCACACTCTTTCCTTTGATTGACAGCGCTAGGAATGACCCTGTCAAAGTGCAGACAACGCAGGAGTTTCAGGGAGTCAGACAGTTTCATAGGTACAAATCTGCTGACAGATGACCTTTAACAACACCATATGAACATACTGTCAAAAAGGGTAAAAACAAACAAACATTACAAACATAAACGACAGAGGTGGGTCTAAAGCTGTTGCTAGTCAATAATAAAAGTGATAGTTTGAATGGGTGTATTACTAAAGGTATTCTGCCACTGATGTACATGATAGAAGTCTAAACGTGAGTGGCGATCTCTTGTACAAGCAATGGAATATAGTGAACTTGCTACAATCATTCCTCTGGTGAAACTAGTTCCATGTAGAATTCCAATGAAGGTGAAGCAGTGGAAATGTCTTTAGGGAATTTATTGAATGTACCTTGAGAAATAATGATAGAGGTCAAAAGAAAATAAAATCTTCTCTTCATTTCTGTTGTGCATCTCATAAACAAGAATAGACTGCAAGACACAGAATATGTGCTCACAGAGGAGCAGTTATAAGGTGAATGAGATAATGAATTTCAACCCCAGATATAACAACATCCATTAGATGGCAGCAAAGTAAACTAAGTATAGTGAATGACAAATATATTTAAAGATTACCTGTCACCGCACCTGACATGCCAGGTTTAATAGCTTCATGCATTCCCCATGTAATAACAATTCTGGAACATCTGTTCTTATGGCTCTATGTTGTATCATTCCTTTATTATTTCTACTAGACGCTATGGATGAATTGCTATCAGTCTGCAGTAAGGGTACAGAGGGGAGGTAACCAGTTGGAGGTGTGTACCTGCACAGACTCACTGTATCCAATCAGTGCTGCCATTGTCAGGCTGTGCAGGTACACCCCCCCAACTGGTTACCGCCCCTCAGTACCCTTACTGCAGACTGCTAGCAATTAATTCATAACTTTTAGTAGAAATAATAAAGGAATGGCACAACGTACAGCCATAAGAATAGATGTTCCAAAATTGTTACTACATGGGGAATGCATGAAGCTATTAAAACAGGTATGTCAGGAGTGGTGACAGGTCCTCTTTAACACAGAATGAAATTAGTTGGAAGCCATAGCTAGGACAGCACAAAAGGCTTTACACTCATGGAATGATCTGTGCTGGTCAGTACAAATAAATCTGTTCTGAGCAGCAGGAGGATCTATGTGACTATTTAGCACTGATTTACAAACAACTGTGTTTGTTTTTTTTCCCTTTTGCCTTACTTCTTTATTGTAATGCCAGAATGTTAAGCCAGTGCATGGCGAACATGAGAACCAAGGCAATTTGCGTTGTAGCAATGGCATGAGAAGTGCTGGACCAACATATGGGACATTGGCTCAAGTCAACAGTACAAATTTCAGGGTAAATTATGTGTGCAGTGGATCTGTGGAAATCCAAGATAAATGGATGAAGGTTTTAGCTGGTCATAACCTTCATTGCTTTCCATGTGTGGCTGTTTTCTTATTCCAAGGTACCTGTCCTGTTAAGTTCTCCATTCCAAATTCAAACAATTATTACAGTTTTTTAAGTAAAATTTTAGTAAGCATATGTGCTAAATATTTTACACATTTCTTATGCAAACAACTATCAATAACATTCATTAGAAACAGGGGTGTATACAGATCTCATAGAGCCCAATAGCAAAAACTTAATATGAGCCCCCTGCCCCACCCAGTTTCCCATACATATATGTCAAACTGTCCATGATATTGTGGAAGGTAAAGCATGTCTCCCCAGATTTCTGATGAATTTACAATATTTTTTATTATAAAAGGAAGAATTTTTCATAAAAATTGTAATAAAAAAGGTCGCACTCTACCTCAACCACTTTACTCAACATCTCTGAAACGTTCTGAACACTATATTTAGGTTAATTAAGTGGTTAATGAAGTGGAATTCCATCCAAATTTCAAGAAACATTTTATTTGATTTTTACTGAAATGGTGAACAAAAACATACCTCATCCATTTGATCACAGAGAGGTTGTCATGGCCATCTAGTTTGAATAAAATGTGCCAAATCTCACGCATGCTGATGTGTGATGTCACCATGTCAGCGTGCTGGCTGGACACAGTGACATCATCATTGATTACATCACCGCGCCCGGCCACTGTGATTATGTGGTAACGTCATCAAGTCAGCGCTCACAATAGTTGGTGCATTTTCTTCAATCAAGATTGCCGCAACGGCCTCTCTGCAATCAAATGGATGAGGCTCATATGTATTTTTTTAGCCCCTGAAAGGCCTCAATGTCACTCTCAGATGCCGCAATCAACATTGAACATGGCATATGAAGGGTTCATTAATGGGGACGGCACGATTATCGTTCCTTGTCATTGTGCCTGCTACATAAAATGTAATGTAATGAATGCTTTCCTCTGGAAAGGAGCAAAAGGAAGGCGCTAATGCATACATACTAGTAAAGGCCAATGTGTCCAATAACAGCTTTTAATCCGGCATACGTTGCCCAGCAACCTATAATATGGGCCAATTAATACTACTTCCAGTGAAAATTTAAGGCCACTTGCAACATCAGCTGAAAGCCCAGGCTGCAGAATTTGGTGATTCGAACCCTATGCCTATAGAGAACGGCCCCATCACATATGTGAAAATATAACTGCTCTCCTAAACGTAATAATTTAAATAATTGCAGCCAAACATGTCTCCCACCTTATTAGCAGGACTGCATGGGTTGCTTGTTCAAGTGTAACTGTCATTCTTTTTTTATTTTTGTAATGTGTAGGGGTAGTGATACTAACCATTTTTGTAATATACATTAATTACTGAAATCATACATTTCTATTAGAAAAATAGCTCTAAAGTGACCCATTTTGAGCCTTAGCAACGCTCCTCTGTCTTCTGTTTACATAACACAGTCAATGTTGAGCAAGTCTCCACAGTTATGTGAACAGGAGCGTTACTAAGGCTCAAAATGGGCCACTTTAGAGCTTTTTTCTAATAGAAATGTATGATTTTAGTAATTAAAGTATATTACAAAAATGGTCAGTATCACTGCCCATACACATTACAAAAAAAAAAAATGACAGTTACACTTTCAGGACCTGCCACAGCTGCCTAGTTGGGTTTCTTCTTCAATTTTTTCAGCCATTCAGATAACAATCTGCTTTTGTTTCTCAGATGTTGTCTCGCTGCCTAACTCTCTTATTATGCTTAAGAGTTCATGTCTCCAAAAATATGTTGCCTATGTTCAGAGGCTAAAAAGCATTACCTCATAATCCCAATGGCTGGAGGTAAAATGTTGATGTCATTTGTGGAATAGTTTCCAAAATGATGTATACTACTGCCAAACAACACCAGAGAACACTCATGACATACAGGGCAGAGCACAAGCATTACAAAAATTACTTTTCCCTGCAAAGCAGCAGAGGGCACAAGAGGCTAATTTATAAACCTGAAATTCCCAAGTCGTCCTGTTATTTCTATAGCTCGCACAGAATTTTTTTAATGAGATCTACACAGCTTATAACTTTTACAGGAGAGGTACCTTACGGCTCCTTAGAAAAGATATATACATTAGTCTTTAGGCATTTCTGTAACAGTTTTTGCCGTGTTTGTTTAAATACCCTATTAAATGTATTTGTTGTTTCCTGAAGCTACAGCAGCTTTTGTGAGCATTTATTATACTGTGTATCAGCAAGAAAGATATTGTCTGACCTTGTACACACCTGTCATATAAACTAATACTGAAGCATACTAAATATTGTTGCCTCTGTTATATACTTTTTATTACCATCAGAAAGAAACAATATAGTAACATATAATTGACTTGTTTTCACACTTCTTACTTTTTGTTTTTGGTCTTTGGTATTTTTGGTATTTCAGTATTATTTTACAGTTTTTTGTAAAATTGTAAAAAAAAAATCAAAATAAAATTAAATGAAAGCAAAATATTAGTACAACATGTAGAATTAGAGGTTCATCCTTGTACAAACCATTTTAAGACCAAGGCTTTAAGATAATTAAATGTCTGCAAAATTTTATCTTTTGGACTGCAACACACTAAGGATGAATATATATTTTTAAATGTTATACTTAGTCCAAATATTGAAGAGAAAATGCTAATTTCCTATTTTTTCTTTTGTAAATTAGGGTGGGTTCACACTAGCGTTATGTCATTCCGTTAGTTTCCGTTTATAATATGACAAAATGGCCAGACGGAATGAAAAATGGAAGACTATAAGAGAAATTCCATTTTGCTCTGTCCTAATGGATTTTTTTGGGTCTGGAGAAATCTGGGATAAAATGTTCTGTCATCTAGGGTAAAGATGAGCAAACCAGTTCATAACGAATTGGGTTCATTATGAACTTTGCAATCTTTTGGATGACAGACGAAACCGAACCTTTTCAGGTTTGTTTCATAAAAATCTAGCAAAAAGGTACGTAGCGTGGGAAAAAAGCACTAGGGAGAAAGGAGAAGGGTGGTCACATGACCTTAGGAGGATGTGGGGGGAGGCAAGGAATAGGGACAGGCAAGGAAAGCTGTCAGCCAGGGAGTGAGAAGTGAGGAGCTGAGGCTGGTTTTGTCTTCTATCACAACTGGAGCTGCTGCACACTACAAAAGCAGCTACCTGCAAGGACATTACTTTAATTTTTTTCCATTTTAACAGAAATCCTTTTTTGGGGGTTGGGTGGAATAAACACAAAACTGTACAACACGTGTTCTACCATCGATGTAGCAGTAAAACATTTGAAATACTAGTCTAAACTCCATGTCAGGGCATCTCACAGTTTTTAAATCACATAGGGAAGCAGACAACACATCAATGATTAATAATATAAAATTAAGGCTAAATCCATTTATTTCTATCCCTACACAATTCCAAATGTCTTTTATTTTTGGGGTTATTATATTTATTCAGACCAGCATATACAGTACTTGATTACTACACCAATACACAGGGTAGCACACAAATTTATCTGTGAGTGAATAATTTAGGCCAAAATCAGTTTACCTTTATTTCTGTCTCTACGCAGTTCCAATTACTTTTTATGGGTTGCTTAATTTATTCAAACCAGCATATACATGATTACTACACCAATACACAGGGTAGCACACAAAATTATTTGTGAGTGATGACGAATTTAGGTCTAAGTCCATTTCTGTTTATTTCTGTCTCCACATGTTTCTAATCAAATTTTTTTGGGGGGTTGTACAATATATATATTCAATATATTCAAACCAGCATATATGTGATTGCTACACCAATACACAGTGTATCTGTGGGGCCCAAAAATGTCAGGGCTACAGAAGGGTTCCAAACAAAAGACCCAGAGCCCAAATGTGGGTAGTAGTAGCACCAGTTATACAGCCAGAAGTAGTCATCCCTGCCTTTGAAAAGGCACAACATTATCATTGAGGAGAAAGAGGATGAAATTGTGGATTGAATGGCACAATCCTCCTCTCAATTGCAGCTGGATGACATGGAGGAGACTTTGGAGTTTAACACTGCAGGAATGGCCAATCTGCGGCTCTCCAGCAGCCCCAGAGAAGGTTTTCAGTTGAGCTCTCTCTTCACTGCCTCTTCTTAGTGGGGTCACTGGGGTGTCTTTTTTTTCCTGTGTGGCAAGAAAACCTCACCATACCCTATGACAGACAGTCAAGACAGTCTGCCTGATAATGACTTGTGTGAGAGCAGTCACAGTTTGGGCTGCCCTGAGGAGAAGGTTAGGGAGGAGGGTGGGGACCCCATGCTTAGCTGTGCTGATGGTGGTGGTAATAGTGGGCCATGTCTGCTTTGGGATATGGTGATGCCACTGACACTGTGGGTGGGTTAAGCCCAAAACATGCCAGAGCTAAGCCAAGCTCTTCTACCTTAAGCTCGGAACGAGCAACTCCTGTGTGTGGCGTTTTTTCTCCACAAGGCAGGCACACAAAACCACAGATGTGTGCAAGATCTGCAGGATTAAAATAAGCCATAGCTGTTCAAACACAATCATAAGTACCAGAGATCTATTGCACATGAGGTGGCATCACCGGATCCTTTGGGAAAATGCAACTGGCCAGCATTCCCAATAAGAACAAGTCGGTGCTCCTTCTCCTGGTGCTCTTTATGGCAGCCAACCTGCATCCCAAAGCAATAAGGTGTCTTTATCATCTTCATCATCATCACTTTCTTCTTCTCCTGTTGTTCTCCTTGTCCTTGGATCTATCTTGAGACATCTATAATGGAAAGTTTGGCTATGAAAAAAAGTTTTCTCCTTCAGCAATTAGCTTGTCTAAATGCTGAAACCCCACCTTGCCACATTGCTGGTGGTGTAGCTGCTGTACCACTGTAGTAGTGGCTTGTACTCTCACGTGGCAGAGAACAAGGGTAACGTCTTGCAATTATCGCTGTGTCACCTCCTCCGCCATGGACACGATCCTGTCCACCACAGCAGCAGGGCACAGTGTCACTGCCATGCTCCATTGCTGTGTTGAAGCTGATCAACCTGGGCGAGAGTAGCCACACAATCGAGCAGTTGCCAAAGTACATCAAGCAGCAAACATCCTGCTGGTGGTCACCCCACAGACACCATCTGAGCAAGGTGGCCAGCAACAATGACCGCATCATCCTGGCTGCCCTGAACCTGGGGGAAATAACACGTGCTCCCTGCTTGGCCCTCTAAAAAATGCACTGGCTTGCACAAGGTGCTGGCAATGTCCAGGAAATTGTCCCTCATTTCAGCCATTCTCACAAGGTGATAAATGCTCTCCTGGACTTGCAGCATCAGAATGGTCTGCAGCTACACCACTTAATCTTCAACATTTCATCTCACTGAAATTCAACATTGCACATGGTTGATCGTCTGTACGAGCAGTAGAAAGCTGTGAATGATTTGGTCATGCACCAGACTGCCTCATCAGGTAGCAAGTGTTGTTTCCAGTTCAAGCAGTGGCAGCTCATGCCATTCATGCTGCAGTTGTCCCTCATCCCCCTCATATGTGACACTGATGCTAATGCAACAGGTGGTGATGAAGGAGGAGGAAGAAGAACATCTAAAGCATCTTGCCGTCTGCCCTGTAGCTGTTGGAAACCCACAATGAAAAACTCTCATGGGGGAGGAGGAGGAGGTGCTGCCACTGAAGGAGGAAAAGGCTTTGGAGTTGGAGGAACAAAAGGATGAGGATGATGATAGTGACACCGGCCACAACACCCTACCGTCTCAGTGAGAGCGGAGTAGAAAACAACTGGCTTCTCAGGCAAGCTGGCAAGAATGGCGACCTGGAGACTTACTTGCTTATGCAGTGACAGGCGTATTGTTGACATCAAGCAGTCTGATGATTACTGGATAGCTATGCTTTCAGACCCTCACTATCAAAGCAAAATGGGGGAATGTTTTCCTGCCAAAGAAAGGAGGCCAAATTACATTTTTACCAGGAAACGCTGTGTATGCAGCTTGCCACAGCTTACAACAAGCAGACGCCTTCCACCAGCATATCTGAAAGATAAGCCCCTCTCCGCCCTCCACAGAATCAGTACCCTCCCACTGCCACAAGAAGCAGAAGCGGCAGCAACAGTAGCAGCAGCAGTAGCTATTTTGGTCACCCCAACATAATAGAGCAGTTTTTTCACATGCTTCAACAGATTGAGGCCAGTCAGCAAGCCAACAGCTCCCACCTCAGTTCTCAGGTTCAGGTCTACCTAAACTCTGGCAATCTCTGGTGCATTCCCTGTTCCCTGACCCTATGGATTTCTGGGCAGCCAGACTGGAACAGTGGCACGAACTGGCACAGGACACTCTCTTTCTTCTTTCTTGCCAGCCTTCAGTGTCATCTTGGAGAAGGTTTTTATCACTGTGGGGGAATGATTACACTCAAACGAACCAAGTTTTCCCCCGCCGCTGTTCAAAACATCATTTTTGTCAAAACAAACCAAGCTTACACTTGGGAGGAGTTTCACACTCCTCTGGCTGAGGCGATGAATAGATCTGTCCTTGCTGATGATGCCCCATATTGCCACTGTTTCTGCTTGCCTTCCTGTCGTCCTACCTCCATCATGCCACCTCCACCATCATGCTACTTCTGTGGCCTACTGACCATCATGTTCTGTATGGCTGCTGCCTCCATCATGCCACTGCCGCCTTCATGCCACTGCTGCTGCCTGTGCCTACCATCATCTTCCATAAAGTTGCTGCTGCCTCCATCATGCTGCTGCTTGTCTGCCAACATGTACCATGTGACTGCTGCTCCTTCCGCCCGCCTCAGCTGCTGCTGCTCTGCGCTGCTAATCCCCTACTTCCACCACTTTTAATGCAAAGTGTCTGCCTACTATCACCACTAAAACCACTCCTACTACTATTACTACTCCCCATAGACAGCCAACCTTTTGCTTTGTATGTTCCATGGTATTCTGCTTCTGCTGCCACTACTATTTCAGCCACATGTCACTATATCTATACTATTTCCACATCCACACTGCATTGTTGCTCCCAATTAAACGGACAATTTTTTTTAGGCTTGTTCACAATTACCGTAGTCGCTTTTTCTTCTGACAATCAACACTATGGGCAGGCATTCTGATCCTGTCAAGGCACAATTTTTGGATGCTTGGTCCCACAAGGCACTTTTTTTTTATCCCATAACACAGTGTGTTTAAACATTACCTGCTCTTGATAAGAGACATTTTTTGGAAGCTTTGGAGTATGAAAAAACATAACACATGTGCCGACGTGATGTGTTTTTAAACAAACTGTATGTTAACACCGTCAAGTGTGTGTTTACCCATAGCTATTTATTTCAGTGTCACTAAGACATCATTTACTATTGCTGTCATTGTGTTCAAGAGCTTGGGAAGGGTGGAAGGAAAAATAAAACATTCAGAAAAAATATACAAAAATGAGATAACGAGTTTTCCTAGGAGACTAAAGGGTGTTATATATGCCTATTTTTAGGGAAATTGGAGCAACTTTGGCTCGGTCCAAAATAATTTGGGTCTGAACCAGACTTTTTCAGAATTTTGACAAACCTGAATTGAACCAAATCCTAGGTGGTTAGCTCATCTCTATTCTAGAGGATAAGGATCCAAGTGGTTGTGAATCGTCCATAGGCTGCTATGGGCCGATACTACTGCTTCCCTCTGATTTGATACAGAAGCATGTAGATGTTTTTTCAGTTGATTTATATAGTATAATTAAATGGCAATTTAATTATTCTAGTATTATCCGGCTATTCACTCCTAGTAATAATGTTTTTAGGGGATAAAATAGTGCCTCACAACTATGACATTCATAGTATCTATGGGCCCAGATTACAAACAATGGGGAGAAAACAAGCTGTAGTACAGGGTCCAAGCATGGTGCACTGCTATATACTTGAGGCCTTCAAGGGGTATTTCAGCCAAAGAGATTTAGAAGCTATAAATTATAAACTGATAAATGTAAGATCTGAGGGGGTCCTAGGAATCAAACCCCCAACAATCTATGTTATATCCAATGAATATATATATTATATCCAATGAATAGGTGATAAATGTTTTTGCTATAGTATGCCTTCAAAGGTTTGCATAATTTCTGCCTCTTTCATCCTTGAAGTTTTATTTGCATCACTTAGAGTGATGTCAAATGCATTTTTGGGGTTTTGTGATGCATTTTTTAGAATTTTTTTAGCCTTCAGATGTTATTTTGAAATTGATAGGAAATAAAGCACAACATACATGCATTTTTGGGGGGCATTTTTGCACGGCATGTACTAGGTTAAAGTATTACAACGTATTTAGTGTTACAAAAAAAATGCAATTGAACGCTAAAACCTTTTGCTTTTTTAAATCCCCGCCCCCCAAAAAAAAATGTGTGAAGAAACCTTATCTATGTAGGATGCTGGAACCTTAACTTTGTAGGATGCTGTCAGGATACAACATTTCCATTGTAAGGCAAGCACAGGCTGTGTTGTTGAAATAAACCCAGTCAACTGTCCTTCCTTTTCTGAGAAGTGACAGGATAATCAACCTTTGCAATGGGTCTCAGCTAGAACACCAGTTTTCAACCAACTTTATGGACTACACCCAGTACCACAGTATGTGTTTCTGTATGAAGTTTAGATGCTGAATATATGCTACTATGAGATGTAACCATTATTCAGTTCCAAGCATTACTCAGTTCCTCTTAAAAACTGAATATGGAAATAATACAAAAAAGTTATTTATTAAAACAATGGGATGCTTGTCATCATGGCTGGCATTAAACAGCCCTAGGAAAATGAGAATTTCCATTAGTTTTGGCTCTAGGTGTCTATATATACCTGAATCCCCACCACTGCCTGAATATACTTGTCTTTGAATTTATAATGAAAATGGTTTGCCTTGACTTTAAACTTGGAAACTTTTTTTTTTCAGTCCAAACTTTAATGTAGATTTATCAAAACTGTCTAACAGAAAAAACTAGCCTTGTTGCTCATAGCTTTCTTTTCATAGTTTTAATGGTATTTTATTAAATGGGTTTTCTCATCAGAGACAAATCCTTTTTTAGAATGTGGCGACTCCCGGCACGCTGGCAAACAGCTGATTTTGCCAAGGGAACTTGCAGCTGCTGCAGGTGAAATGTAATATTACATGATGACTATTCTGATGCATGGCTGTCCATATAGTATAAATATGCCCACATCAGTAATACTGCTGTCAGCTAGTATAGCATCTGGAGGGGATCTGGATTTTTTCAGTTGTTTTAGCTCAGTGATACAAATCCATTTTACTCAGCTGCGTGTAACCTTTCTGTGTGTCACAGTTCAGCACATTCGCTCCCATCCGTATATACTGTCCAGGTGACACTTTCTGTACGTCAGACAATACAACCAAGTCATTTGTTACCAATATCATCTACCGCTTGATCCAGAAAACTCTCTGTGCGACATTTGTCTGGGTCGCAGACTAAATAGCCACCGTTAACAGGGTGTCAGTCAGTTCTACCATATTTCCTGCATGTCACGTTCCCAAAAAACAAAATATAAAAAAAAAATTATTTTTTCAGTTGTTTTAGCTCAGTGATACAAATCCATTTTACTCAGCTGCATGTAACCTTTTTGTGTGTCACAGTTCAGCACATTCGCTCCCATCCGTATATACTGTCCAGGTGACACTTTCTGTACGTCAGACAATACAACCAAGTCATTTGCTACCAATATCATCTACCGCTTGATCCAGAAAACTCTCTGTGCGACATTTGTCTGGGTCGCAGACTAAATAGCCACCGTTAACAAGGTGTCAGTCAGTCCTACCATAGTTCCTGCACGTTACGTTCCCAAAAAAACAAAATTGTAAAAAAATATAAAAAACAAATATAAAAAAAAATTATTTTTTCAGTTGTTTTAGCTCAGTGATACAAATCCATTTTACTCAGCTGCGTGTAACCTTTCTGTGTGTCACAGTTCAGCACATTCGCTCCCATCCGTATATACTGTCCAGGTGACACTTTCTGTACGTCACACAATACAACCAAGTCATTTGCTACCAATATCATCTACCGCTTGATCCAGAAAACTCTCTGTGCGACATTTGTCTGGGTCGCAGACTAAATAGCCACCGTTAACAGGGTGTCAGTCAGTTCTACCATATTTCCTGCACGTCACGTTCCCAAAAAAACAAAATATAAAAAAAAAAAATTATTTTTTCAGTTGTTTTAGCTCAGTGATACAAATCCATTTTACTCAGCTGCGTGTAACCTTTCTGTGTGTCACAGTTCAGCACACTCGCTCCAATCCGTATAATCTGTCCAAGTGACACTTTCTGTACGTCACTTAATTCTACCGGACTTAATTTTTTTTTTTTTATCATACACCTATATACAAAAAATGTTGAACCCCAGGGCTAAGGGTCGAGGGCGAGGGCGTGGGCGTGGGCATTCAATTACTGCAGGGGGCAGAGGCCGTGGTCCTGGGCAGGGTGAGACAGTACCTGCTGATGAGGGAGCAGGGGAACGCCGCAGAGCTACACTCCCTAGCTTCATGTCTCAACTTACAGGGACACGTGGTAGAGGACTGTTGAAACCACAACAGTGCGAACAGCTGATCTCGTGGATTGCGGACAATGCTTCAAGTAATTTGTCCACCAGTCAGTCTTCCACGCAGTCCACCCACGTTACCCAAGGGAGCACTCCTATGGCTCCTCCACCTCAACCTCCTTCCCCCCAGTCTGCCCCCTCCCAGGAAAATTTGGAATGTGATCCGGCATACTCTCAGGAACTGTTTTCTGGACCCTTCCCAGAGTCACAAACCACTTCTCAGGTTGCTGCTGACCTCGTTCCCGATGCCCAAGTTTTCCAACTGTCGCAGTCTGTGGGTGATGATGATGACAATGTTGAGTTAGTGGAAGAAGTTTGTAAAGAGGTGTCAGACGATGAGGAGACACGGTTGTCAGACAGTGGTGAAGTTGTTGTTAGGGGAGGAATTCCGAGGAGGGAGCAGACTGAGGAATCGGAGGATGACGAGGTGACTGACCCAAGCTGGGTTGATATGCCGAGTGAAGACAGTGCTTCTGAGGCGGAGGCGAGTGCTGCACCAGAACAGGTTGTAAGAGGCAGTGGTGTGGCCAGAGGGAGAAGCAGGGCCAGAGCTGGTGCATCATCAGCAACTGTTTCACGTAGTGAAGCTCCCGTGGCGAGGCCTAGATGTTCGCAAGTCTGGAGGTTCTTTAAAGAAAGTGAGGATGACCGACGGACTGTGGTGTGCAACCTGTGCCACACCAGGATCAGCAGGGGTGCCACCACTACTAGCCTAACCACCACCAGCATGCGCAGGCATATGAGTGCTAAACACCCCACTCAATGGAACCAAGGCCGTTCACCACCTCCTGCGGGTCACACCACTGCTCCTTCCCCTGTGTCACTCGCTGCCTCTGCTAGTCAACCCCCCGCGTCACTCGCTGCCTCTGCTAGTCAACCCCCTGCCCAGGACCCCGGCACGAGCGCCTCCCGCCGGAAAACCACACCTTCGCCTCCACGATCCTCCACAGTGTCCACCAACGTGTCCCAGCGCAGCGTTCAGCTGTCTTTACAGCAGACGCTAGAGCGCAAGAGGAAATACAGTTCCACCCACCCACATGCCCAAGCCCTCAACGTCCACATCTCCAAATTGCTTAGCCTGGAGATGCTGCCCTATAGGCTGGTAGAGACCGAGGCCTTTCGAAATCTCATGGCGGTGGCTGCCCCTCGGTATTCCGTCCCCAGCCGCCACTATTTTTCCCGATGTGCCGTCCCAGCCCTACACCAGCACGTGTCACAGAACATCATCCGTGCCCTGACCAACGCAGTTAGTGATAAGGTCCACCTAACCACGGACACGTGGACAAGTGCTGCCGGGCAGGGACACTATATCTCACTGACGGCACATTGGGTTAACTTGGTGGAGGCTGGGACCGAGACTGACCCTGGGGCCGCTCATGTACTGCCCACACCGAGGATTGCGGGGCCTACCTCGGTCACGGTCTCTCAGACGTACTATGCCTCCTCCTCCTCCGACCCCTCCTCCTCCACCGAATTACCATCCGTGGGCACGGCGCCTTCAGTCGGTAGCTCTAGGCGCAGCAGCAGTGCCGTGGGTAAGCGCCAGCAGGCGGTGCTCAAACTGCTGAGCTTAGGTGACAAAAGGCACACTGCCCAAGAGCTGTTACAGGGCATCACGGCGCAGACCGATGTGTGGCTGGCACCGCTGAACCTCAAGCCAGGCATGGTTGTGTGTGACAACGGGCGTAACCTGGTGGCGGCTCTGCAACTCGGCAGACTGACACATGTGCCATGCCTGGCCCACGTGTTCAACCTAATTGTTCAACGGTTCCTCAAGACATACCCCAATCTGTCTGATTTGCTCACCAAGGTGCGCCGCATCTGTGCGCATTTCCGCAAGTCGAGCACAGATGCTGCCACTCTCAGGGCAGCGCAGCGCCGCCTACAACTGCCCGCTCACCGACTGTTGTGCGACGTGCCCACGAGATGGAATTCCACATTAAACATGTTATCCAGAGTTTACCAGCAGCGCAGAGCGATTGTAGACTGCCAGATGTCATCTTCCACCAGAACTGGTAGTCAGGTCTCTCAGATTCCTCAAGTCTACAATGAGGAGTGGACGTGGATGTCTGATATCTGCCAGGTGTTGAGCAACTTTGAGGAGTCAACACAGATGGTTAGCGGCGATGCCGCCATTATCAGCCTCACCATCCCGCTGCTTTGCCTGTTGAAAAAATCACTGCTCAGCATCAAGTCGGATGCTTTGCGCTTGTCACAAGAGACGGTGGAGGAAGATACGTCGCTTGATAGCCAGAGCACCCTCCGGTCTGTTTCTCAGCGCGTATCGGAGGAGGGGGATGAGGATGAGGAGGAAGAGGAGGAGAATGTCGGCGAGACAGTAGAGGGTACCAGTGCTCAGTCCTTAACTCTTGAGCGTGTATGGGCTGAAGAGGAGGACTTGGAGGAGGAGGAGGAGGAGGAGGAGGAAATGGAGAGTCAGGTCAGTGAGGAGAGGGAATTCTTGCGTGTTGGGACTCTGGCGCACATGGCAGACTTCATGTTAGGCTGCCTATCCCGTGACCCTCGCGTTAGAAGAATTTTTTCCAAACACCGATTACTGGGTGTTCACTCTCCTGGACCCACGGTACAAGCAGAACCTTTCCACTCTCATCCCTGCAGAGGAAAGGAGTATGAGAGTGAATAGGTATCAACAGGCCCTGGTGCACAAGCTGAAACAATTCTTCCCATCTGACGCCGCTAGCGGCAGAGGGCATGGTTCTGTGGGCCAAGTAGCGGGGGAGAGGAGGCGAGCAGGCAGCTTGTCCAGCACTGGCAGGGGAACGCTCTCCAAGGCCTTTGCCAGTTTTATGTCACCCCAGCAAGACACTGTCACCTGTCCCCAGTCTAGGCAGAGTAGGGGGGAGCTGTACAGAAAGATGGTGAGGGAGTACCTAGCTGACCATACCAACGTCCGTAGCGATCACTCTGCTCCATACAACTACTGGGTTTCAAAGCTGGACACGTGGCCTGAACTGGCGCTGTACGCCTTGGAGGTGCTGGCCTGCCCTGCCGCTAGCGTGCTGTCAGAGCGGGTATTCAGTGCAGCTGGTGGCGTCATCACCGATAAGCGTACACGCCTGTCAACTGACAGCGCTGACAGGCTGACGCTTATTAAAATGAACAAAGCCTGGATTTCACCGGAATTCAAATCTCCTCCGGGGGAAAGCAGCTAAAGATTTAAATAACTTATGTATCCGATTCCTCTTCTCTACTCCTCCTCCTCCTCCTCCATATCGTCTTTGCCTAACGCTGACCAAAAAAACGCCATTTTTCAGAGGTCCAACTGGCACTCTTTTAGCACAATTTTTCAGGAGGGCCCCCTATAGACCCTCTCTTCAAACAATTTTTCAGGAGGGCCCCTACAGGCCCTCTATTCAAACAATTTTTCCAGAGTTCCACCTACAGGCCCTCTCTTCAAACAATTTTTCAGGAGGGCCCCATACAGGCCCTCCATTCAAAAAATTTTTCCGGAGGTCCACCTACAGGCCCTCTCTCCAATTCCAGTTCCAAGTTTTATTTGCGCATACTGCATACATTTTTATTTTTGGGATAGGTGTGAAAAATAATATTACTTGCGAATCTATATTGCCCAACATTGGATACGATAGCAAGTAGAAGACCAAACACATGCTGCTCACAGGGTTCCGCAAATTCCTTGTCCACAATGTCAAGGAGGACGAGGTTCTGTGGATGAGCAACAAGTCCTTCTGTACTGAAATCGCCGACAAAGTCTCCATCTAAGAACACACAGACCATTGTGGAGAGAGCGGCACAGCTCGCCATCAAAGTGAGGAACCCCAACGCCAGACTGCGCAGAGAAGATAACGAATAAATATCTCTGTGGTTATTTTTGCTAAATAAAAGTTAAATAAACCCCCCAAAAAATTCATCTGTTCCTGTGCCTGATCCACCCAAGTTGAATCTGTCCCATCATGAGAAAGTCCCCCCCAAGGAGTCCCCACTGTAACTTGCTTCCCATACAACTACCTCACCCCCCGACACCTGTGTCTCGCCATTGTCCACCACCTCCTCAGACAACACTGGTAAATCACCACTGTCAGCACACGGAAACAGCAAAAGGTCTTGCGAATTGGGGCAGAGAATGTTCTGGGCTAGCACATCAGAGAAGGGGTGACTATGGGGTTCCAGGGAGTACGTGACCACATGCAATCTCCATCTAAAAAGTCATGCCACACTTGATCAATCTCATAATTTACGACTGTAACGGTTGATGCTAAATTTTTATGTTGGGGTCCTGTGTCGTCATTCTAACTCCATCCGGCTGTTGTCACCACCACACACGCTATCCCAGGGGGCACTCCTCTGGCTCTTCCAGCGAAACCTCCTTCCCCCCAGCCTGCCCCCCCCCCCACCTACAGGCCCTCTCTCCAAACAATTTACGTCTTTGTCCTATCTTTCTCTCTCTCCAAACCATTTTTCCGGATAGCTGCCATATACGGTTTTAAACTGAGTAGTATACATACCACAGTTGATCAATCTCATAATTTACGACTGTACCGGTTGATGCTAAATTTTTAAGTTGGGGTCCTGCGTCGTCATTCTAAATCCATCCGGCTGTTGTCACCACCACACACGCTAGCCCAGGGGGCACTCCTCTGGCTCTTCCAGCGAAACCTCCTTGCCCCAGCCTGCCCCCCCCCACCTACAGGCCCACTCTACAAACAATTTAGCCGGATAGGGGACGTATCAGAAGTTGTACTGATGTTTGTTTTTGTTCTTCTTTTATCTGCCTCATGACCTGTGATAGGCAGAGCATGGACACGTCCCCTTAGCTGCAGTGGGAAAGACACTCCCCTGGCCAGAGCAAGCTCTTTTTCCGTTTTCCGTGTTCGAAATATCCATTAAATATAGGGTCCCAAGATAGGGGACGTATACGGTATTAAACTGAGAAGAATCGATACTGCACCGGCTGATGCTAGAGTATTTCCAAATGCATTCCGGCTGTTGTCACCACCACACACGCTAGCCCAGGGGGCACTCCTCTGGCTCTTCCAGCGAAACCTCCTTGCCCCAGCCTGCCCCCCCCCCCCACCTACAGGCCCACTCTACAAACAATTTAGCCGGATAGGGGACGTATTAGAAGTTGTACTCATGTTTGTTTTTGTTCTTCTTTTATCTGCCTCATGACCTGTGATAGGCAGAGCATGGACACTCCCCTGGCCAGAGCAAGCTCTTTTTCCATTTTCCGTGTTCTAAAAATCCATTAAATATAGGGTCCCAAGATAGGGGACGTATACGGTATTAAACTGAGAAGAATCGATACCATACGGGTTAAAGCAACAGTTTTTCCAAATGTTGTCACCACCACACACGCTAGCCCAGGGGGCACTCCTCTGGCTCTTCCAGCTCAACCTCCTTCCCCCCACCTACAGGCCCTCTCTACAAACAATTTACCCGGATAGGGGACGTATTAGATATTGTACTGATTCTGAATTGCCTCCTGTGATAGATGGGAATTGAACCCAGATCAACTGCTTGGGAAGTAGCTATGCTCACCACTATACCACCAGCAGGCACAGCAACTGATAAGAACAGATACTAAACTTGATTTCAGCTGCAGTGCCAGCATGAGCAGTGGTGTCCCCTGCAGGCGGTGATGGACCTTCGTTGCACCTAGTTGGGTGCTTCCCTAACATGTGATGGGTATTTGCCTCGCCTTTCTTGGTCTGGGTGAGCACAATTGCCATGAGGGTAACCACCAGGCTGTTTCCTGAGAATTTGGGGTAATGGTGGGATTAGGCAGCCTCAGAGGCATCCATGCATGCTGCCCCTGCTGTTTCCTGTCTATTTCCGTGGTGTTTCCATCATTTTCTGAGGTTTCCAGGTTTTCACCCAGCCTTCCCTAGGCGGAGCCTTGGTCCCCCGCAAAAATGCTCGAGTCTCCCATTGACTTCAATGGGGTTCGTTATTCGAAACGAGCACCCGAGCATCGGGAAAAGTTCGACTCGAATAACGAGCACCCGAGCATTTTAGTGCTCGCTCATCTCTAACAGAGACCCATTAGTCTTCATAGGAACTGTAGACACACAGAAACTAGTAAAAAAAAATGGACTTGGTGCTGACAGATGTGGAATGGACCTTGGTATTATGACAATAAGACATCATTACTTTGGAGATTAGCATCTCATCTCCGTTATTCTGAACATTGGTGGGCAACAGGTCACTGTCTGCCCAAGTAATTATCTGACCTATCATAGTGGGGTGTAAGGAATGTGGATGGGTGACTTGTTGAAACTTTTACTTGTTGATGAGAGCATAAGTTGTTATTTTATTATCTATGTTTAGACAACCATGCTAACAAAACATGATGTGTTCTATCTGTTATTTTAACCAAAATAATAACAAAAGAAGTACAGCAGATTGTGTTATTGTGCCCCCCACCATTTTTTTTGTTCCTAACCAACCTACCTAAACGATGCCCAACTCTATCATTGCAGGATGATGATGCGAGAGAAAATCGTTTCAGCTTTACAGCTTATGGAATGGGACCTTGTCTACAAGCAAAAGATGGAGTGACTCCAAAGGTGTCCAACCCAGCACCTGCAGCACCAAAAACCCATGAAGAGATGAGGAAAGTGTTTATTGACAGAGCTAAAAAGATAGACACAGTTTCTCGAGCTGGCTTCCCGCTGGCCTTTTTAATATTTAACATCTTCTACTGGGTAATCTACAAAATTCTACGACATGAGGACATTCACCAGCAACAAGATTAAAAGACTAAAGAGTGTCAGCAGTAGGGTTGTACACAAAAGTGTCAACATCAGTGTCCTAATTCCATTTTCCCTAAAATAAATATGAAGCTTTTGAAATCAAACCGAAAATATTAACACAATCTGATAGTACAAAGATAGCTACAGTATACTGCCAACTGTTTTTACATGTTATTACTCAGAGGTCTCGGTACACAAAGCTTACTGTTTTTTAATTTTACTATATGCTATTGTACACAACAGGACCAAATAGCTAATTTGGTTGTAGATTTTACAGTGACCACAAATTTATGTACATTTTTATTTCAAATTTGTGAAAACATTTAACTTCTATTTTTGTGCCGTCAATACAATTTTTTATGTATAATTAATGTACACATTTTGTACAAAACAGCAATGCTGAAAATCAGGACACAGATATTATCAATCTGCTTAAAATACATTGAAAATCAAAGTAAAATAAAAAAGATCTAGTGAGCACTAAAGCCAACTTAGCACATTGTCTATTCAAGCCTAGTTCATTGAGATCACATCTACATAGACTCTCAGAAACTGTGAAATCACTGCACCATTATAAAAAGCCTAGTTACCTCAACTGTGGTATTGGAAGGTATTACCTACATACAATATGTGAGCGATGGGAACTGCCAGTTAAAAATAACAAACACAAAATAGCAGACATAATTATGTGGTGTTACTTCCAGAAATAATTTTCTAAAAAATATGAACGCATTGCTGAACTGTTAATTGATAGACATGGGCAAGGAAATATGGATACTTTAGGAGCTAAGGGGAAATGTTTAAAAATGGTGCAAAAGAAAAGTGAGTAAGTTGTCCACAGCCATCAGATTCCTTTTTCATTTTCAAACGGATCGCTGAGTTAAAATCTAAGGGTTGGCTATGGGCACCTACGCCACTTTTCCTTGGCAACAGTTTAGAAAAATCTTTCTAGAATAAAAAAAAGGTTTCTAGAATATGGCAAAAAGGGGTATTCGGCAAGTATTTTTTAAGGCGTCTGAAAGGCATTAAAAACAAAAGAAGCGATTCTCATCTTAACGATCCACCACTAGTGCTTTTATGATGGTTCGGGTGCTTCTGAGTACTCTCTACTTCCTGGTTCCTCTTGACACAAGGGAAATTACCCTTTAGCCAATTACTGGCAGAAACAGGTCACCAATGTGATTGCTTGAGTGTCTCAAGAGAAGACCAAGCGGGGACCCCAGAAGCATTACTAAGGTATCAAAATGTTGGTAGATAGGTGAGGTGAGTGCCACATCTTTTGTTTTTTTATGCCATTGTCACCCTCCTCCTTTTTTTACAGGCCAGAAAACATTTTAAGGGTTTAAGGCCAAAGTTCACATGACTATAGAAAGAGAATATAGGGTATATTGTAGGATATTCATACAATATTGACCATATTTACTGTACATTTAATTTATATACTGTGTATGTATATTTATATATTTTACTTATATTTGGTAATTTGAGTTCATAATTTTATTGTACATTGTTGTTTTTTATTGTGATTACTAATGAGCAGAAGTTAGCAGATTGTTCAGTCTGCAGTTGTAACATAAGAAATGATACTTGCTAAAGAACAGAACCTCACAAGTACTGTACAGTCTTGTTGTAAAATGGCCTAATATTTGTGCACTGCTAATCAATGAATTAGGGAAATTGATACCATATAAAAATGCTAAAATATTTAATAGGTAGCTAGTTACCTTATTAAAATAAAAAGGACATTCCTAATAATGCTGGGTCTGATTACAGAAACCCAATGACTCGAATATAGTCAATAATGTCCCTCGGGCTGCGTTCGTGTCCATTATGTGAGTGATCCGGCGATTCTGTTATTTTCATTGTTCCATTCCTATAGAGCAGAACAAATATCAAATATCAAAGCTGACATTAACTCTGCATTATAGGGCTGTTTCACAAATAATATTTTACTTGGAAACAGCTCCAAATAATATCAAAAGAGCAGTCATTAGTATTACTATTACCAATACTCATGAGAGTATTGATACACTGCTCATAACCCTGATCTTAGAGAAAATGCCAGCAGTGCTGCCTGTGTTGCAAAATACTTGTTATATGATCCTGACCCAGGAGCCAGATAGGAGGTTCTAAGGCTGTGTCTACAGTAATGTTTGTCTACTTAAAAAATAAAATAACTCTTAAGGACAGGATTCTTTGGAAGATTAAATTATTTCTATAGGATCTAAAAAGACAATAGTTTGAATCAGTTTATATCTGACCCATTAAGAGTTATCTTGTGCATAATACAAAAAAATAGCATGGCTGTGTCCATACTATTGGCTTTAAGGTTTTTCTTTCTACTTTGTAAAAACATGAAAAACAATCTTTCAGTCAATCATATACATATCCATGAGCCATAAACTGAAAAAGTGTGTGTATATATATATATATATATATATATCCTAATGGAAACCAGTATATCTTAATGCATTACTTGTCCAATCTGTGTGGATCAGCTGCACAAGCAAAAAAAAAAAAGAAAAAAAAAAATAAGTACTGAAAAATCCACTCAGGTAAACCTGTCCTGCTAATAACTGCCAGTCATACATGTGCCAAATTTCAGTAATCTTCTGATATTCCAGGTGTTATGGGTGCACAAATGTATGTACAGTACCAACTACGTACTAGAGAGGTGCATGAAGGTGCCGTGAGAGCTACATGTGTACCTCCTAAAATACTGGTTGGGCAATACAATATTTATTTCTGTTACTTCTGTGATCCATAATGAATACATTTATCACACGTAATATTCAAATATCTTCAATTTATGGATATGACATATTCAGCTAATTTTGTACTGTTTCTACATAATTGTAATTCATTCACCCAATATTCCAGAGTCAATTTTATGCTGTCTTTCTTATCAACATGAACATTGTTACGGTGAAAGCAGGTTTTCTTATGTGAGTGAAAACTCGTCAACTGTACAGGGCACTTGTCTCTTTTTATTCCCTGTTTTCTTAATAATGTCTCTTTTTATTTGCTATTTTCTACAACTACTCTCTGTTCATTATCACTAGAACCATTCAAATATTCATAGTGATATGAAAGAAGAAACAGGCCAAGATCGGGCCTCATGGCATCCTGCAATGCAAGAGTTGCATTGCATTCTGATATAATGTATCAGACATTGCTACAATGACGCAGTGAGGATGATTTATAAAAACTTAGTGCAAAGGAAAAGTGAAGGAGATGTACATAGGTTACTGCTTTCATTCCCGAAGTGTCTCTGAGAGATGAAAAATTTCTTCTGGGCAAATTTTCCAATTTTGATAAATTATCTGTAATATCACCTGATTAATCATGGGTGTATAACAAGCTGAGATCACTTACTACAGTACAAATCTTTATTTTCTTTTTATGTTTTACACCTAATATATACCGTAGTTAATTGTAATATATACTTTATAATTCTGTATTTTTATGTAAATTAGTCTTTGCTCTTAGGGTAGTCAGGCATCAGCTTATTCCTCTGTTCCCCATTTAATAACCATGCACACTTTGCACTGCCAAGCATGAATGTTTATGGGGTCAACCAGAAAGATACAAAAGCTGTTGACCTATTGAGCATTTATGAACAGATATCTTATGTGCATGGCTAACTTTAGGTGTAATTCTCCACAAAAGGTGGAGAGGAATTTGAAACAAAGCAAGAACTATTGGGGTAGATTTCCTAATCCTATAGATGGTGTAGTGGCTGTCTAGAGCTGCACCAGATTTATCACAGGGGCTCAGGCTGGATAAGAAATTTGGTGCATGGCTACACAATTTTGTCTGACTTTATACCAACAATTGGTTGGCTTAATTTAAAGAATTAGTGGCAGAATTGTGGTGAAATTTGGGTGTAAAGTTTTGCAAATTAGTCCAAGACCCTTTCAGCAACACCACTCCACTTTTCAGTAAGCCATGCTGTCATGTAAGGCTAGGAGCAGACGATTTCTCTAAACCTATATGTGCCAAATTTTATTATTATTATTTTTATTATTTTTTCCAAGAGATATAATATATTGCAGTGCCTGGGGTACTGCAATTTTAATATATTAAATATATATTTTATATATATTTTAATATATTAAAATGGTCTGCATTTAGATTTTGCTAGAGAATCTACTTTCTACTACCACCACCACCACTACTACTAGAATTGCTACTGCACACTGTATACAGATTTGTTGAGTGATATTGTAGGCAGTGAGATCACTTGTCCACAATGACTAATAAGATAGTCACAAAATATTTGTTAAATATGTTAATGGGATTGTGCAGGGGGTTTATATTGATGACCTATCCTTATGATACTGTAGGTCATCAATATCAGATCGGTGGCAGAGTGATCACCGGCACCCCCACGATCAGTTGTTTGAAGAGGAGGAGGCACCTGTGTGAGTGTTGCTTCCTCTCCAGGTTTACACTGCGTGTCGTCTCTCTTTCAGTGGCATTCACTTGAAATGGACCAGCATTTGTAATTACACTGTACCACTACTGCAAGTAAGACAACATGCAGTGTAATCTTGAAGAGGCAGTAGAACTCGCTCAAGCAGTTGTTGGTAGTCGGACCCCCGCCGATTTGATATTAATGACCTTTCCTAAGATGGGTCATCAATATAAACCCCCTGCACAACCTCTTTAGCTAATCTATCATTTCCATCTTTCGACCACCCCAGTTTTGCAATTATGCTATCTGCCTGGCTTGCTTCTCATTTTCTATAGCGGTGTTGTTCTGCCTGTCCAACCTGCCTGTCATCCTGCTGTAATAACACACCCATATTGTAATCCCATATATGCAATGTCATTATTACCATGGCCAGTTTCACCATGTAAGTAATTGTTAATTACTCAAATGGAATTGCTTCATATTTGACAGCTCTTTAGCCCAAATTATAGGTTACAAAGCCTGAATCAATTTTGATTCTTACTTAATACTTAGCACCTTCTCATTTTAGCAATGTAATATGTTTTTCATATCTTAGATATTAATCAATATTTCAATTGTAAATTCACGCCTTATTAGGCAAGATCTATTTTTATTTAATTAAAATAAAGTATATTTTTCAGTTTCTCACCCCAAAGGTTCCCAATAATTTGTGTAGAAGAAATGAGCACGTGCAGGCTGCATTCAGATATCATGGGTGACAGATGTTGCAATACGTTTTCCACATGTTAAATGGATGTGTTATGAGCTTATCATGTACATGATGTATTCCTGTTTAAAGAGGAATTCCCAGAAAAAAATAATTTTGTCCCCCTTTCTAAGTGTGCTGCTATACAAAATAGCTGGTTTAACAAATTTACATACCGATTTATTGATGTACTTTCAGCCTCGATTACTTTTGGCATTTATATCGTGATCCCAAAAGAGACATGCTGGTTCTATGGTATGGTTCTACTGAGCCAAAATCACTGCACTATAAGCTTCAGTCGAACCACAGATTTATTTCCCACTACTCACAGAATAATTGCAGTACAGGACAGTGTACCCATGGAGCTCATAACACTATAGATCACTATTATGTTGTGAATTTGACTCTGACCAGACCACACTCAACCCTTTTGGGAGACAGATGGTAAATTCTTTCACACTTCACAATTCTTTCACCCTAGTTCCCACACCATAAGATGCACCTGACCATAAGAAGCATCTGGGTTTTAGAAGAGCAAAATTAAAAATATACAGTACAGACCAAAAGTTTGGACACACCTTCTCATTCAAAGAGTTTTCTGTATTTTCATGACTATGAAAATTGTAGATTCACACTGAAGGCATCAAAACTATGAATTATCACATGTGGAATTATATACTTAACAAAAAAGTGTGAAACAACTGAAAATATGTCTTATATTCTAAGTTCTTCAAAGTAGCCACCTTTTGCTTTGATTACTGCTTTGCACACTCTTGGCATTCTCTTGATGAGTTTCAAGAGGTAGTCACCTGAAATGGTATTCCAACAGTCTTAAAGGAGTTCCCAGAGATGCTTAGCACTTGTTGGCCCTTTTGCCTTCCCTCTGCGGTCCAGCTCACCCCAAACCATCTCGATTGGGTTCAGGTCTGGTGACTGTGGAGGCCAGGTCATCTGGCGTAGCACCCCATCACTCTCCTTCTTGGTCAAATAGCCCTTACACAGCCTGGAGGTGTGTTTGGGGTCATTGTCCTGTTGATAAATAAATGATGGTCCAACTAAACGCAAACCGGATAGAATAGCATGCCGCTGCAAGATGCTGTGGTAGCCATGCTGGTTCAGTATGCCTTCAATTTTGAATAAATCCCCAACAGTGTCACCAGCAAAGCACCCCCACACCATCACACCTCCTCCTCCATGCTTCACGGTGGGAACCAGGCATGTAGAGTCCATCCGTTCACCTTTTCTGCGGCGCACAAAGACATGGTGGTTGGAACCAAAGCTCTCAAATTTGGACTCATCAGACCAAAGCACAAATTTCCACTGGTCTAATGTCCATTCCTTGTGTTCTTTAGCCCAAACAAGTCTCTTCTGCTTGTTGCCTGTCCTTAGCAGTGGTTTCCTAGCAGCTATTTTACCATGAAGGCCTGCTGCACACAGTCTCCTCTTAACAGTAGAGATGTGTCTGCTGCTAGAACTCTGTGTGGCATTGACCTGGTCTCTAATCTGAGCTGCTGTTAACCTGCGATTTCTGAGGCTGGTGACTCGGATGAACTTATCCTCCACAGCAGAGGTGACTCTTGGTCTTCCTTTCCTGGGGCGGTCCTCATGTTAGCCAGTTTCTTTGTAGCGCTTGATGGTTTTTGCGACTGCACTTGGGGACACTTTCAAAGTTTTCCCAATTTTTCGGACTGACTGACCTTCATTTCTTAAAGTAATGATGGCCACTCGATTTTCTTTACTTAGCTGCTTTTTTCTTGTCATAATACAAATTCTAACAGTTTATTCAGTAGAACTATCAGCTGTGTATCCACCTGACTTCTGCCCAACACAACTCATGGTCCCAACCCCATTTTTAAGGCAAGAAATCCCACTTATTAAACCTGACAGGGCACACCTGTGAAGTGAAAACCATTTCAGGTGACTACCTCTTGAAGCTAATCAAGAGAATGTCAAGAGTGTGCAAAGCAGTAATCAAAGCATAAGATGGCTACTTTGAAGAACCTAGAATATAAGACATATTTTCAGTTGTTTCACACTTTTTTGTTAAGTATATAATTCCATATGTGTTAATTCATAGTTTTGATGCCTTCAGTGTGAATCTACAATTTTCATAGTCATGAAAATACAGAAAACTCTTTGAATGAGAAGGTGTGTCCAAACTTTTGGTCTGTACTGTATATTTTTCATTAGACCTCAGATAAAACCCCTTATCTTTATAAGACATCAGATCAGACCCCAATCCTCATCAGACTTCAGATCAGACCCCCATTCCTTATCAGACAACAGATCAGACCCCCATTCCACATCACACCTCAGATCAAACCCCCAAATCAGACCCTCAATGCTCATTAGACCTCAAATCAAACTCCCATCAGAGTCCCAGATCCTGCTCTGGATAGCACCATCACTTGCAGATCCAGCGGGCTTTTCCTGTGCTCACCACTCCCTAGACTCCTGCCGCCTCGCTGCACTGTGACTTGATGTTGCACAGTGTCAGGTAATCGTGCACGCTCATGCTGTGTGATGCCGGGTCACAGTAAAGCATGCAGCACCAGTAGTCCAGGAATCGGTGAGTACAGCCAACACAGGGAACACTATAATAGGGAATCTTGGTATTCTTTACGATGTAGCATGGCAAGTATTTTTCATATCATTGAATATAATTGAAATTTCTGCACACACCAAAATCTTGTTCAATATGTTTTAATTGGTTTCTCATCTTTTTGGGGGGAAATCACATGATAGGTGAATATTTCCTGCCTTACTGTCTGGGCAAGATGACCTGAAGATGGTTTGCTGATTGAAAATGTTCTCCTATAAGCTGTTTGCCCCTAAAAAGATGATAAGCCAATGAAAACTTATTGAACACACTTTTCGAGTTTGTGAAAGTTCCAGTTATTGCCAATTATGGAACCTAACACCGGCACCTCTCTATATAGAGTGCCTTGATTTGTCTCTTCCATGTTTTTTATATTAACTATAAATTAAAAGAGTAAGTATCCTAATATCATAGAATTATCTATTTATGGTAACTGAATGGCCACTGTAAATATCAGCTGAATATCATTAAATGTAGTTACTCTAGGAGTAGGAAAAAATTTCATATAAAAGATGCTGCTAAAATATTTATATATAGTCTAAAATAAAAAAAATATATACACATTTTAATTCTGGAAATATCCTAACATATGATATAAAAATAAAAAATAAGAGGTAATTATGTCTTCCTTAAATTAACTTGCATAGATAGAAATATCTGTATATAGATGAAAATATATTCTCTATCTTGGCAATAACTGTACATTTGACATAAAATGCAGCTGGATACAAATAAATGTTGCCGTTGAATGTAACACTGAAAAAGATGTAAGACCAAAATATCCATGTTATGTCAAATGTAATGACATTAGCAGTACTAAGTAGTACTCTCATTGCATCTGTCAGTCTCCATCTATAGCGAAAGAATTTATTTTTTGTAATGTCTATGAGAAAAATGAAAATGCAATAAACACAAAGGTACCATATTTTTGTTAGAATCATAGTGCCATTGGATATTTTGTATTAATCTGATCTAGATTAAGTTGTAAGAATATGGGGGTTTATTCATCGACTTAAAATAATTGTATCCCATGATGCTGCAGATAAACAATACAAATACCACAAAATACTGTTTTTTCCCTTCAAGTTATAATTTATGTAAAAAAATAAATGTATTTACATTTTATGAAAAGAGCAGAGATGGGGTGATATGGTGGAGACTACTTTAAAAAAGCAAAACAACATGTTGTAAATCAATTGTATTACTGTTATAGATAACTTTTATACCTCCCTTGACAGTTTTGAAATTTGATTTAGGAAAAAGAGTCATTAGTTAAAAGATTTGTGCCATTAGGCTTAACAAACACAAACAGTTTTCACAGCGGTTTTTGAGCCAAATTCAGAAATGAATACAAAATGAAAGGTATAAAAGAACAACTCACACTTCTGCTCTCACTTCTGTGATTGGCTCAAAAAGCTGTGATTGCAGTCTTACTGTGGTGTGCTTTTTTGGTCCATAGTAGGAGGTGTAAGGAAAATAAAGCAGTCTAAAGTCTTGAGTGAGTTCCACCAAATTTATCAATTTGCACTCTTGATAAATATTGTCCCTTGTTTTAACAATGATATAAGAAATGTTCAATCTAATTGAATGTGACATGGAGCATTTACTTCAACTGTAGCAAAAAAATAAATAAATAAAAAATATAAAAAAATTTAAAAATGATGTACCATATGCTTGCAATGCTTGAATTTTATTGCACTTATATATTATGTTGGTGAAATATGCAAGAAACATTTAAGTTTTTATCTTCATATATGCATAGAAATATATATACAAATGGCGTCTGTTGGCAATACCACTGTAAATGGCAATTTAAAAAAGGCAAAATTTGTATGTGTTGTAAAAACATGTCATAAAAAGCGTAGGGCAAAGGAATAACAAATGGTTTGGTAGTTAACAAAATTATATTTTAAATATATATATATATATATATATATATATATATATATGTAATTTATCAAGCTCATTGGGGGCTATGAACATGCTGGAAGCTTATTTTTTGAAGGACATTATTTTTTGGTGTTTGCTCATTTTCCTGTGTTAGAAATACTGCATGCTTTATATGATGTAATTTTTCCATTGACTGCTAGCAGACCAAGCCTCAAAAGTCTAAACAAATGCTCTCGCTTATTTACTGATGACTGTAAATATTTTAATGTAAAAATAAATTCTCTTTATTACTAAATGCGTTAATATCTGTTCCCATTATATCACTACGCATAAAAAGTTAAGCAAGAGCAGATGGGGGCTCCAAACAGCATCATTTATTCTATAGTTGGCTTTCTTCTGTTGCAAAACTACAACTGCTAGAATCCTTTGACAGTTGTAGTTTTGAGAAAGCTGAAGAGCCATAGTTTGGAGACCACTCATGTACGTAGATCATACCTGTTCAATTCTGAACCCTGATTACTGTTGTTTAGGCACAGACATACAGATGTATCCCTCCTTACTGAAAATTTTGCAGTCGAAAAAAACCCCAGCGATGTCAACTAAACATAAAAAAAAATTCCACTGCACCGCTCCATTCCTGGCCACAAATGGTCCCCTCAGGTCCAGGAAGGAGCTTGATACCATGACCACTGTGGTCAATCTCAGTCCTCAGTGGCCTATGGATTATGTGTAGGTGAGTGTTTTTTTTATGTTCAGAGGGACAGGGAAGGACCTCAGGGCCTGTATTCTCCAAGACCAGACAACCCCTTTAAGGGCTCTCCATAGGTTGAAAATGACATCACATCACTGGGTATAAAACAACTAACAGAATAATGAGAAGTTGTATTTATTTTTCAAAGCTTGTCATATTGTGTCACATATTTTGGTACATGCCAAGCCAAGAAAAAATGTAAGGGCATTGGTTTATAGTGGTGGTTGGGTGATGGTTGATATGGACAACTAGACACTCATAGTTCCATTTGATTCTGTACTCTATTTTATGTTCTTTATTCATTTTTGGGGGATTTTTATTCTTAAGTAATGCGGATTGTGAAAAACATTGTGTTGCTTTCTTCATAAACAAAGATAAAGACATTCCATTGTAACTAGATGATATGAATCCCAGAGAAATCAGGAAATTTAAAGTGTTTGCATCATGTGAACCAACTCTTTTAAAATACACCACCTATCCAGAGCTGTAAATTGAAGCTACTTTGCTGTAATGCAAGATCTGTAACAGGGTCCCCATCTAATATATATATATATATATATACAGCTTGTGTAACAGTGTAAATTTGGTGTGCCCTCAAAATAACCCAACACACAGCCATTAATGTCTAAACCGCCAGCAACAAAAATGAGTACATCCCAAATTGTGCCCAATTAGCAATTTTTCCACCCCAATGTCATGTGATTCATTAGTGTTACAAGGTGTAAATGGGGAGTAGATGTGTTGAATTTGGTGTTATCGCTCTTACACTCTCATACTGGTCACTCAAGGTTCAAAATGGCACCTCATAGCAAAGAACTCTCTGAGGATCTGAAAAAAAAAGAATTGTTGCTTTATATAAAGATGGCCTAGGCTATAAGAAGATTGCAACACCCTGATATTTAGCCATCCTGCACATAAAATGCTACTATTACTAAGGCCATGAACAAGGTCTAGTTTAGACCGAAACGTTGACCAGTGGCTAAATATATTTTTCCGGATGGATTAAATTAAATGAAATAAAACATGAAGTTTATGCAATGCAACTATAGAGTGCTTTTTAATATATTGTCCCATGAAAATCTATAAAATATTTACAAATATGTGAGGGGTATATTCAATATTGTGACTCATCCTGTATAACCACAGGAGTTACCAGTGATAATACAAGCCCTAAACTGTTGTTTAACAATTCTCTATTCATATAATATTTCTTGTGTGATTTATACCACACATACTAAAGTTTCTATTTGAAACCACCCAGGAAAGTTTCCAAGGTGGAGCTTCCATTTAAATCATGAATGACTTATATGACATACTGATGATTTATAATAGCTGCCTAACCCTGGAATATACAATAAAACTGTTAATAATGGAACTGGAAGGATTTTTTTAACGCAACATATACAGTGTAATAATACAAATAATTTGTGTATAAACAACAAAGCATATAATCATTTAAGTCACAGTACAAATAATTGTCACACACAGAAAACATCCACGTGTTGTCAACATGTTGTCATAAGAAGAAAATAACATCTTCAGTTCAACCTAATTAGACATGCCCATACAAATACACACATGTATCATCTAAGCCATTGCTGTAATCACTTATTTTTCTATAGGAGGGAGATATCTAATTTACGTCAGATATTCTTTAAGTCAGCAGTAATGACTTCTTGAATGTCATTATACCTATAATGACTACATCTCACTCAACTCAAACATTGTGTAAGCTTTTAAACTACTTCCTTATACTATTCCTAGCTGAGTATACGTACAGTACATAGTAATAATACAGCGTGTATGTTTGTTTCATAGTCAACCTCTCCATAACTTGAGTAGCATAGCTGAAATGGGTCATCAAATTTCACCAGTTTTTCATATTTTTGCTAGTAAGTACATGCTCCCAGCAAGCAGATGATTATTGCTCAATCCAAAATAGCCGTTGGTGGTAGTTGAAGGACAGAACCAAGCATATGCATCAGTGGCTAAAGGTCCCTTTACAAAGGACAATTTGGCAAATGATTGTCAGGAAGGAAGCGTTCCTTCCCGGGAAGCACCAGCTCATCAGTGAAGACCTCTGCATTTAGATTCTCCTCCACAGTATGGAGAGGAGTGATCACCAATGTCATCACTTGTCCCCACACAGAATCATTGTTTGCTGGCAGCAGAGTAGTGTTTAGTTGGCACAATCTGCTGCCAGCAAACAACAATTTAGGTGACTGCATGAAAGATGTTACTACCCAATGAGCAAGCAATTTTCCCATTCATCGGGTAATCAGCAGCAACTTTACAAAGGCAGATTACTGCTAACTAATATTCATACAAAGGCTTGTTAGCGATTATCCGGCGTATTCTTGGTTTGTGTAAAGGGCTCCTAAACAAAATTTTTAATTACTTGCAATTACAAAAGTATTTAGATCAAAGTGCTGGTTTAAAAAAATGTAGAATATTTTATGTGGGACAACCCCATCAACATGTCACATAATATTAAAAAAAACCCACCAAATTTGGATGCAAAAATGACACTTCAAAGGGATGATTTTTTTTTTTTACATTTTTTTAAACCCCACCCAGACAAAGCCAGTTTTCACCTTCCTGACCAAGCCTAATTTTTCAAATTTGACAGGTGTCACTTTATGTGGTAATAACTTTGGAATGCTTTTAATTATCCAAGGCGTTCTGAGATTGCTGTTTCTGGTGTCAGATGTGAAGAGGAATTTATCTAAAGAGGAACTTAATGCATTAAACAATCTGCAATAGGATTCCTCAATTGTAATAAAAGCAGACAAAGGAGGGCAGATCATTGTAATGGACAGTGCTGAGTAGAAGAAGCTTTGAGTCAATTATCTGATGGAAATAGAAAGTTATCTAATGATCTTACAGCTATATTTAAACAAGAGATTGACAACTTTTTTTGTCAGACAAGGGATATTATTATTGCAAAAGTTGAAAAACTACCAAGATTCATAACAGTCTGGAAAAACCTCCTGGTCAACCAATAGTGTCAGGGGTAAATTATAGTTAGCTGTATATGTACTGTACACTGGAGATCAGAATTTGAGAACAATTTCTGAACACTATTTTACAAAATAGGCCAGGCACTTTAATAAAAAACCTTTATTTTTGCCAAAAACACTATGATCAAAATTAGAGAACATTCAGTCCAAATGCTCCTAACTGTCTAGAAACTGTATGACGTGACAGATGCTTAACCTGTTCAGTGCTGAACTGGTTAGCAATTCCAGCTGTGGTATTACCCATTGACATTTTCCAGTACAGGCCGGATACAGGGCTGTAAGCCTGGGGGTAGGCCTGGCATGACTGGGTTTGGAGGGAGTGTTCTGGTAAAGGAAGGGTTAACGGTAAAAAGGAAGGGGTGGTGAGAGGGGTGTAGGTTTAAAAGTGTGGTAACGGCAGGAAAAGGGGCCATTTTGTGGGGACAGAAATAGTGCAGCAGCCCCCTGTCCAAGCTGCGGCATTCCAGCTAGGATCCCTTAGGATACATCCCTTAACTGTCCCACGATGTCCCAGGTGCAGGAATTGATCGCGCAGCTCCGGGCGGCGGCAGAGAGTATGGGTGCGGAGTGGCTGCAGGAGTCCATCCAGGGCTTGCTGCCGGGGTCTGGGGAGGCTATGGCTTCGGCTACCCCCACGTTCCGGGCGCGGAGGACTAGGCCTCCGGCGCCAAGTGAGGCGCCGGGTGAGGAGCCGGGTGAGGAGCCCCTCCGGGGACCCTCTGGCACACACCGCGGGTGAAAACTCTGCTGCTAGGCGGTCACGTGCCGGGAGGAATCCAAGAGTCAGGCGGGATCCGGCAGGAGTGAGTGGCAGGCGAGGCGGGCCTTCAGCGGCGGTGAGTGGAGCGGCATCAGGAGCGGGATCGGCTGGTGCCCCGGCCTGGGGTGACTGTGCTTGGCGGGGGAGAAGTGGACTGGATCCTCTTGTGGATCAGTGGGGCCAACATGGCGGCCCTATGCTTCTATCCAGCATCGGGTAGCTTGGGGCTGGCTCAGAGACTTCATCTGCCAGAGCGTTGGAGGCCCCTAGTGGCGGAGCTGCAGAATTGCAGGCTGGCCGGACATCAGCAGCAGTTGGAGGGACAACAGCCAGGGACAATGCGGTACGTGATGAGGACATGAGGACATCTGGAGGAGAGGACGGTGCCGGTCAAGGTCTACAACCTCACTTTCCGGCTGGTGGAATCACAGCGTCCACGCAGCTAGGTGAGAGACAAAGGGATTTTCATTTACCATTGGTGGGCCCAGGGGGGTCTCAGGAGAGTGGGGGGGGGGCTTAGGGGGGTCAGTTGCGGGAGGTCTGGGTGAGTTGTTATTAGGCTTGCGGGATTTTGTCAGAGGGTTGGCGGGAGCAGGATCGGGATCGCCATTGGCGGCGTGGGGGGTACAAGGGTCAGCCGGAAGTAAAAGAAAAAATTTGGAAGGGGGAGTATGTCGACGTATTTTCGTTGCTCCCATTAGAACGGTTTAATTTAGATAGGGACAGGAAGGAGGATAAGAAGAAAGAGGATGAGGACAAATGGCGTTACCGTCTGATTCCGCGGACGTTTTCCAATTGGCTACAGGCTTTTGTGATCCGGGCCAGCGTTATAGGGGAGAAATTGTTCCGCGCTTTTTTGTTATCTGGACGCAATTGGGGAGGCGCATATGGTGTACGGGGGTTGAGATATGATGAACAATTCCGGCAATGAAAAGCGGTTCGTTCCAGCATCCGTTGGGACCCTAAAGATATTGGTTTGTGGATGAGGGTTATGGCTCCAGTTAGGGCAGGGCAGTCCTTTCCAGGGGGAGCCGGGGGTTCTGGCCCATCAGAGCGCTCGGCAGCCGCGCAAAAGGGGCTTTGTTTCCAGTTTAATGAGGGCGGATGTAAGTATGGGGACAAGTGCAAGTTTAAGCACGAATGTTCCTCCTGTGGTGGGTCGCATGGAGCACAAAAGTGCTTCAAGGGACATAAGGGACGGGGATGGGGTGATGTGGGCGGAAAAGGGTCGGACGCCAATTCGGGTAGCAGAGATGCTACCGTTTCTAAGTAGGTATCCGGATGTAGAGGCGGCGGATTTTCTTTTGGCAGGTTTTCAGGAGGGTTTTCGGATTCCGTTTGTTGAAGGGAATTTTGGGCTGGGGGGGAATAATCTGAAATCTGCAAGGGAATTTCCAGGGGTGGTGTCGGACAAGTTGCGGAAGGAGGTAGAGTTGGGACGCATGGCGGGTCCCTTTCGGGGCTTGCCGATGCCCGATTTTCGGGTGTCACCATTGGGCGTGGTACCAAAAAGGGAACCCAATAAATTTCGTCTTATTCATCACCTTTAGTTTCCAAAAGGGGGTTCGGTTAATGACGGGATTGCGCCGGAACTGTGTTCGGTGGTGTACACTTTGTTGACGAGGCAGTTCGGTGGGTCAGGAGTTAAGGGCAGGGTGCGCTGCTAGCTAAGGTTGATATCGAGGCAGCGTTTCGTCTGTTGCTGGTACACCCTGATTGTCAACATTTGTTGGGGTGTTTTTGGGATGGGGGTTTTTTTGTAGATCGGTGCTTGCCCATGGGTTGTTCGGTTTCGTGCGCCTACTTTGAGAAGTTTAGTACGTTTCTGGAGTGGGTGGCATGGGATAGGTCAGGTTGGGGTTCATTTATCTTTTACTTGGATGATTTTTTGTTTATTGGGCCGCCGGGTTCGAACGGGTGTTCAGTAATGTTGCATTCTTTTGAGGCTATGTCCCAGCGTTTTGGGGTACCTTTGGCGCTGGACAAAACGGAGGGCCCTACGACAGTCTTAAGTTTTTTGGGGATAGTCATCGATACGCTGGCTATGGAGTGCAGGTTACCAGAGGACAAGGTGGTGGATCTGCGGCAGGTAGTGGCGGATGCGGTTCGGCGGAAAAAATTGCGGTTGCGGGAGCTACAGTCCTTATTTGAAAAACTTCGAATTTCGCATGCCGTATTATGCCGATGGGACAAATTTTTTGTAGACGGTTGGCACAGGCAACGGCGGGAGTTCAGGCACCTCATGATTTTGTGCGGCTCCATCGGGAGCTGCGAGATGATTTGAGGGTCTGGGCGTCCTTTTTGGAAACATATAATGGGCGATCGCTTTGGATGACGGATGTGCAGGTTGCGGCGAATCTGGAGTTGTTCACGGACGTGGCAGGGGGAGTTGGGTTTGGGGCATATCTGCAAGGATGTTGGTGTGTGGGGGAATAGCCAGTGAGATGGAAAGAAGAGGGTTGGGTGAAGAATTTAGTATTGCTGGAGCTCTTTCCCATAGTGGTGCCAGTGTCTATTTGGGGTGAATTTTTCAGGAACAAGAAGGTGCGGTTTCATTGTGACAACTTAGGAGTGGTGGAGGCCATCATTCGGCTGTCAGCCTCGTCGCTGGCATTGGTGTGCTTGTTGCAACATCTGGTTCTGGGTTGTCTGTCCTTGAATGGTTGGATAGTGGCGTCCCATGTACCTGGGGTAGATAACTCAATTGTGGATGATTTGTCTTGTTTTCAGTGGGACCGGTTTCATTTGCTGGCACCGGAGGCGGACGAGCAGGGAGCGTGCTTTCCTCAGGAATTGTGGAATCTCCCATTTGGTCGGTAGGCGCGTTGGTGAGGGAATCCTTGGCAAGGGGTACCTGGGCAGCCTATGATGGGGCTTGGCAGCTTTGGGGCGAATGGAAACAGCGTTTTTTTGGATGTGGCCTAGATGAGGGTGTTTTGCTGCTGCTGTTTGTGGGACATTGCAGGGAGGAGGGGTGGTCAGCGTCCAAGATGAGTAAGTTTATGGCGGGAGTGGCTTTTGGATGTCGGAGTCGGGAGGTGCCTGATGTGACGAAGTCTTTCTGGGTGTTACAGGCGTTGAAGGGTTGGAAGAGGGGTGCCATTGGGAGGGATCGGCGTAGGCCGGTCTCTTTTGATTTATTGCAGGGACTCTTGGGGCAGGTTTGTGTGTCTGACAGTGAAGTGACATTGTTTAGGCTGGCGTTTTCTCTCGCTTTCTTTGGGGCGTTACGAATTGGGGAGTTGGTGAGTCTGAGTAGGAATCGAGCCGGTGGTTTGCGCATGGAAGATGTAGACTTATTCCATGATAGGGTTGAGTTCAGAATAAGGCGGTTGAAAACGGATCAAGTGGGCCGAGGATGTCGGGTGGTTTTATTTCAGGAGGAGAGGTCTGTAGCGTGCCCTGCCAAGTGTTTGAGGGAGTTTGGTAGGCGTGACGTGGATGGCGATAGGCCACTGTTAGTTCATGGGACATTCCTTTCTCGTTTTCAGTTCATTGCTGTTCTGCAAGCCTGTTTGTAGAGGTTGGGAAAAGACCCATTGTTGTTTGGAAGTCACTCTTTTCGCATTGGTGCGGCCACGGAGGCGGCTCGGGGGGGTCTGGGAGACGATGTTATTCGGCATATTGGGCATTGGGAGTCTATTCGCTTTCGGTCTTAGCATTGGTCTGAACGGGTGAACGGGGGGGTTTCGGGCTGAGGGATATTTGTTGATCTGTTGTGTTTCTCTGTTGTTTGCAGGAGGAGTACCTTGCTTGGTGTGGATTATGGGCCACTCCTACGTTTTTTGAGGAGCGTTACGGACGGCAGTCAGGTTTGATAGACGTCAGTTGGGTTTTTCGAGGGAGGAGGCGGTGCTTCGGTGGTTGGGGATGAGAGGAATGGTTTGGAGCCGGGTTCTGCCGGAGTTTGACAGGTTTGTGAGATTGGATATGCCTCCTGGGGTTTTGGTACTGCATGTAGGGGGTAATGATTTGGGTGTGCGCCCTTTTCGTGAGCTCACCAAGGATATTAAGTTCGATCTGCTGCGGCTTTGGGCACAGTTCCCAAGGTTGGTTACAGTATGGTCCGATATTGTGCCCCAAAAACAATGGAGAGATGCAAGGTCGATTGAGCGGCTGAATAAGGCGCGGATAAAAGTTAATAGGGCGGTGGGTCGCTTTGTGGTATGAAATGGGGGGATTGTGGTGAGGCATAAGGAGCTGGAAGCGGGTGAGGGGAATTTTTGGAGGAGTGATGGGGTGCACCTCAATGCGGTGGGCATTGACATATGGTGCTCCAGTTTACAGGATGGGATTGAGTTAGCTTTGACGGTGTGGCGGGACGCAAGGGTGTGAGATTGTCACCCCCTTGGGTCGTGGGCGGTGTGGGTCCTTGGAGTCGATGGCTATGGTGGCTCTGCCGTGGTGGGGAGGGAGCCAAAGGGGCTCCCCAGGTTTTGGATCCTGATGGGGATATGGCGGGTATCTGCCCACGTTTGGTGCTCATGATTAGCGGGTTTCTGCCTCTGAGCTGGTGTTTTAACGGCTAGAGGTAATTGGAAGGAGGGACGGGGCAATTACCCGGCCAGGTTTACGGGGCTCCAAGGACCCTCTCCGTGTTACCATGTTAAACAGGTTCTTGGTATTTTGGTAAGGTTCTTGGGTGGGGCCTTCAGGTGGGGAAGGCCTTGGGATAAGTTGTTATTTATGGTATTTATTTTATTTATGTTTATTAATAAAATGGCTGCTGTGGCCAATTAAATCCGCTCAAGGTGTCACATATTATTTGGGGAAGGAAAAAGGTTAAGTGGTAGTAACCACTCGACAATACTTTAGTCAAGTACAGGCCGGACACAGGGCTGCAAGTCTGGGGGCCTGGCATGACTGGGTTTGGAGGGAGTGTTCTGGTAAAGGAAGGGTTAACGGTAAAAAGGAACGGGTGGTGAGAGGGGGGAGGGGCGTAGGTTTTAAAAGTGTGGTAACAGCGGTAAAAGGGGCCATCTTGTGGGGACAGAAATAGTGCAGCAGCCCCCACCCACCCGTAGGCTGCGTTTGACAGGGGCAGTTCGTGAAGAGAAGGGGTTAGGTTGAGCGTTTATTTGGTTAGGGAGTGGATTTGTTTTGGCCAGGCAGGGAAGGACTTTTGTCATAGCAGTCGGGACGGGGGGGCGGTGGGGGTCCTTGGAGTCGATGGCTATGGTGGCTCTGCCGTGGTGGGGAGGGAGCCAAAGGGGCTCTGGACTCCCCAGGTATTGGATCCTTATGGGGATATGGCGGGTATCTGCCCACGTTTGGTGCCCATGATTAGCGGGTTTCTGCCTCTGAGCTGGTGTTTTAACGGCTAGAGGTAATTGTAAGGAGGGACGGGGCAGTTACCCGGCCAAGTTTACGGGGCTCCAAGAACCCTCTCTGTGTTACCATGTTAAACAGGTTCTTGGTATTTTGGTAAGGTTCTTGGGTGGGGCCTTCAGGTGGGGAAGGCCTTGGGATAAGTTGCTATTTATGGTATTTATTTTATTTATGTTTATTAATAAAATGGCTGCTGTGGCCAATTAAATCCACTCAAGGTGTCGCGTATTATTTGGGGAAGGAAAAAGGTTAAGTGGTAGTAACGACTCGACAATACTTTAGTCATGACTATCCTGTTCTCTTTTGCTTTTGTCTTTCATGGATGGCCAGCGTTCTGGAGGGGGACATAAATGAATTTGTGACATTGTAAAGAAGAAATATTCTAGAAGTCACAGATTTGGAATGACCAACTTTGCCTGCTATGACTGATAGGGTCATCCCTTTGGCCTTAATCTGGACAACCTGTGGCCACAGGCTTTCAATCATTTTAGAATGGCTCACCATCTTGCAAAGTCAGTAAAAGCTGGAAAGTTAGGCTGCCTGTCAGATAATTAAGGAAATTAGCATCAGGTGCCAGATTAACACCGATATGTGGGAGGTATCTGAAAGTGTTCTCTAATTTTGATCAGTGTTCTTTTTCTAATATCTCACTGAAGTTTTTATATTGTGCTTTAGAATATATGTAACTCATGAAATATGCTTAAATACTGCTCTTTTACTACTGTTTGGATAATTTCAAATAAGACTGCGCAGTGACCTTGACATTTAGGAAATTTTATGTTGTTCTCTAATTTTTATCTCAGGTTTAGATTTTTTTTTTTAGGATATAATAAAAGAGTAGATGGTTAACTCATGATTTTTTGGACAGGACAGCTAATATATCAATCGAAGCGTTTACATTAATGTGCAAATTAGACATGAAGAGCTTCTACACAAACATCCCTCAGGAGGAGAGGACTGGATAGGTGCAGGAAACATCATGTGCCACAATGTGGAATTAAAGGGGTTGTGTCACAAGTGGCATTTATTATGTAGATAAAGTTAATCCAAGCCACTTTCTAATGTATTGTGACTGTCCATATTGCCTCCTTTGCTGGTTGGATTAATTTTTCCATCACATTATACATTGCTCGTTTCAAAGGTTATGACCACCCTGCAAACTAGCAGCAGTAGTTGTGCTTGCACACTATACAAAAAAGCACCAGCCTATGTGAGCTCTCACGGTCCCGGCCACCAGAGGGACCAGCCTTTTTCTCAATAGTGTGCGTAGTAAATAAAAAAAAAACCTTTCTGGACTGGCAACCTAAAAGAAAGTTCAGAATTTTCAAAACTATTTTTTAAATTCTAAGCAAAATTTCCAAAACTGACTTTTTTAAGGACTAGTTCAGATTTGAAATTACTTTTAGAGGCTTACATAATAGAAAACACCCATTATTCACCCCATGTTAGAAACAAAACCCCATAAATTATTCAAAACTGATTTTAAAGACTTTATTAATTCTTTAGGTATTCCACAGGAATTAAAGCAATATGGAGGTGAAATATAAAATAAAATAAAAAAAATTGCACATTTTTCATTTAATACATATTTTTTCTAGGTAAACAAGCCTCAATATTCATTACCGTGGTTCTACAGTTAACAGAAACACCCTATATGTGGCCATAAACTGCTATATTGGCACACCGCATGTCTCAGAAGCAAAGGGGCGCCAATTGTTTTTTGGAGGGCAGATTTTGCTGTGGAATTTCCCTACAGTGGAATCCCCTCAAAAGTGACCCATTTTGGAAACTAAACCCTTCAAGGAATTTATCAAAGGGTTTTCTGAGTACTTCAACCCCATAAGTGTTTCATAGAATTTAGAAACACTTGGCTATGAAAACGAAAATGTTAATTTCTTCCAATAAAATGTTGCTTTAGCAATTTTTTTTCATTTTCATAAGGAATAACTAGAGAGAAAATACTGCGCAATTTATTACGCATTTTTTCATGAATATGGCAATCACCCCATGTGGTAGTAAACTAATGTATGGGCACACAACATGGTTTGTAGTGCCCTGGACCAGGGGTACTGTGGAGTTTAGACATTTGCCCTGTTTCCCCTATGCAAAGTTATAAACTTCTTACTTTATTTCACTTGAAAGAGTTAACTTGCATTGGTTAATACTGTTTAATAGAGATGAGCGAGTAGTGAAATATTCGAAAGTTCGAAATTCGATTCGAATAGACTGCGAAATTCGACTATTCGACCGGATATCGAATCCCATTATAGTCTATGGGAAAAAAATGCTCGCCACTTGGAAATCTCAATTCGACCACTTGGAGGTCACCAAGTCCACCCTGGAACCTCAGAAAAGGATGCCAACACTGCTGGAATGCAACTGGGACAGCAGGGGAAGCATGTCTGGGTGCATATAACGCGCCCAAGTCGCACTATTACGCCACTATCACAGCCTCTCAACAATACACTCCAAACACAATCTAACCTCTCTGTAAAGTGAGACCATACAAGGAAACCTTCTTTCCTCTACATTGCCAATGGACCCCAAGCCAAACTAGAACAAAAAAAAAGATGAAATTCTGCACCCCTTAAAATCACGTTGCCTATGACAACCACAGATGGCATAGGCAAGGGGGAAAGCAAATAGACCCCACCCCTAATTGTCATGTGTGTGTGTGTGAGATGTTGGTCAGACATGTCTTCTTTAAAATGTAAAAACAACTCAAAACACATGCAGAAGCCTTAAAATGCCCAAATTGTTGGCGCTTGAGATGTCAGTGACCCGACCTGGCCCAGTGTCATGTCTAGCAGGTAAAGCAGTGGGGATGTTGAGGGATGCGTAGGACCGCAAAAGGCAGGAAGAGGCCGTGGGCTGGCCAGAGGCTCATGGAAAATTTTGTGGCGGCCCAAGAGGTGACACCTCTTAAAAATTATGTGGAGGCCCAAGAGGTGAGACCTCTTAAAAATTATGTGGAGGCCCAAGAGGTGACACCTCTTAAAAATTATGTGGAGGCCCAAGAGGTGAGACCTCTTAAACATTTTGCGCAGGCCCAAGAGGTGAGACCTCTTAAAAATTATGTGGAGGCCCAAGAGGTGAGACCTGTTAAAGATTTTGTGGAGGCCCAAGAGGTGAGACGTATTAAAAATTATGTGGAGGCCCAAGAGGTGAGACCGTTAAAAATTATGTGGAGGCCCAAGAGGTGAGACCTGTTAAAGATTTTGTGGAGGCCCAAGAGGTGAGACGTATTAAAAATTATGTGGAGGCCCAAGAGGGGAGACCCGTTAAAAATTATGTGGAGGCCCAAGAGGTGAGACCTCTTAAAAATTATGTGGAGGCCCAAGAGGTGAGACCTCTTAAAAATTATGTGGAGGCCCAAGAGGTGAGACCTCTTAAACATTTTGTGGAGGCCCAAGAGGTGAGACCTCTTAAACATTTTGTGGAGGCCCAAGAGGTGAGACCTCTTAAAATTATGTGGAGGCCCAAGAGGTGAGACCTGTTAAAGATTTTGTGGAGGCCCAAGAGGTGAGACCGTATTAAAAATTATTGTGGAGGCCCAAGAGGGAGACCCTGTTAAAAATTATGTGGAGGCCCAAGAGGTGAGACCTCTTAAAAAATTATGTGGAGGCCCAAGAGGTGAGACCTCTTTAAAAAATTATGTGGAGGCCCAAGAGGTGAGACCTCTTAAACATTTTGTGGAGGCCCAAGAGGTGAGACCTCTTAAACATTTGTGGAGGCCCAAGAGGTGAGACCTCTTAAAAATTATGTGGAGGCCCAAGAGGTGAGACCTGTTAAAGATTTTGTGGAGGCCCCAAGAGGTGAGACTGTATTAAAAATTATGTGGAGGCCCAAGAGGGAGACCCTTTAAAAATTATGTGGAGGCCCAAGAGGTGAGACCTCTTAAAAATTATGTGGAGGCCCAAGAGGTGAGACCTCTTAAAAATTATGTGGAGGCCCAAGAGGTGAGACCTCTTAAACATTTTGTGGAGGCCCAAGAGGTGAGACCTCTTAAACATTTTGTGGAGGCCCAAGAGGTGAGACCTCTTAAAAATTTGTGGAGGCCCAAGAGGTGAGACCTGTTAAAAATTTTGTGGAGGCCCAAGAGGTGAGACCTCTTAAAAATTATGTGGAGGCCCAAGAGGTGAGACCTGTTAAAGATTTTGTGGAGGCCCAAGAGGTGAGACGTATTAAAAATTATGTGGAGGCCCAAGAGGGAGATTAAAAATTATGTGGAGGCCCAAGAGGTGAGACCTGTTAAACATTTTGTGGAGGCCCAAGAGGTGAGACCTCTTAAAAATTATGTGGAGGCCCAAGAGGTGAGACCTGTTAAACATTTTGTGGAGGCCCAAGAGGTGAGACGTATTAAAAATTATGTGGAGGCCCAAGAGGGGAGACCTCTTAAAAATTATGTGGAGGCCCAAGAGGTGAGACCTCGTAAACATTTTGCGCAGGCCCAAGAGGTGAGACCTCTTAAAAATTATGTGGAGGCCCAAGAGGTGAGACCTCTTAAACATTTTGTGGAGGCCCAAGAGGTGAGCCATAAATATAAAAATTTTTCTGATTTACGGAGCAATTCTACGGCGGTTAAGGAGGAGGAGGAGGAGGTGGAGGAGGAAATGGCACTTCATACAGATGGCACTTCACTTTTGGCTGCTTTCCACGGTTGGAGAAGCAAAGTCCGGGTCAATCCACTTGCTGTTCATTTTGATTAGCGTCAGCCTGTCGGCACTGTCGGTTGACAGGCGGCTGCGCTTATCGGTGATAATGCCCCCGGCAGCGCTGAACACCCTTTCTGATAGCACGCTGGCGGCAGGGCAGGCAAGCACCTCCAAGGCGTACAGGGACAGTTCCAGCCACGTGTCCAACTTGGATTGCGAAGACCCAGTACAGTTTGTTCTCCACTATCCGGACAACACGTGTGTCCCGGGAAAAGCAGCCCAGCATGAAGTCAGCCATGTGTGCCAGACTCTGAATAGGCATGACCGTCACTGCCCCCACCAGAAGGATCACTTGCCATTTCCTCCTCTTCCTCTTCCGCCTCCTCTCCGCCCCATCCGCGCTGAACCAATGGGACGCACACAGCCTGACTGCTACCCTCGCCGCCGCCAGCATCCTCCTCCTCTTCCACAGCCACCTCCACGTCGTCCTCCTCCTCCTCATCCTCCTCCTCCTGCAACTGCCACCGTGAAGCAGACAAAAGTGTGGTCTGACTGTGTAGCTCCGTTGCGTCTCCTCCTGCCCCCGTCTCCTCTGTGTGCAATGCGTTCTCCCTTATTGCGATGAGGGATTCTTTAAGGACGCATAGGAGCGGGATGGTTACGCTCGGCCCTGCTGGCTGTGGCCTCACTTCTCTGTCTGAACTGTGCCTCTGCCTGTGGCCTCTGCCTGTGGACATCCCTCTGCC
>ONZH01004671.1:0-96621 GCA_900303285.1 Rhinella marina | reverse complement strand
ATAGTTTCAGTGTAATTGCTCCATACTACACGGTATGTAATAACATACGTAATTTAGCTCTAACTTATCCACCTATATACAAAGCACAATCCGTATTTTCTGTCCAGGTGAAACATTCTGTACGTCACTTAATTAAAAAAAGTCTTTTGCTCTCACTGATACAGCTACATTACAAAAATTTCTGTGCAACATTTGTCTGGGTTGCAATTAAGCAGACCAAGTCTGCCTAATCTAATAGTTTCCGTGTAATTGCTCTATACTGCACGGTACGTAATAACATAAGTAATTTAGCTCTAACTTATCCACCTATATATTTTCTTGTTCAGATTGAACAAGTTTCTTGGTTTCAGTACAGCAGGCCCATTTATTTATTTTTTTATATAATACACTTATATACCGAAAATGTTGAACCCCAGGGCTGAGGGTCGAGGACGAGGGCGTGGGCGTGGGTGTGGGTGTGGGAATTCAATTACTGCAGGGGGCAGAGGCTGTGGTCCTGGGAAGGGTGAGACAGTACCTGCTGATGAGGGAGCAGGAGAACGCCGCAGAGCTACACTCCCTAGCTTCATGTCTCAACTTACAGGGACACGTGGTAGAGGACTGTTGAAACCACAACAGTGTGAACAGGTGATGTCATGGATTGCGGACAATGCTTCCAGTAATTTTTCCACCAGTCAGTCTTCCACGCAGTCCACTCACGTTACCCAAGGGAGCACTCCTCTGGCTCCTCCACCTCAACCTCCTTCCCCCCAGTCTGCCCCCTCCCAGGAAAATTTGGAATGCGATCCAGCATACTCTGAGAAACTGTTTTCTGGACCCTTCCCAGAGTCACAAACCACTTCTTAGGTTGCTGCTGACCTCTTTCCCGATGCCCAAGTTTTCCAACTGTCGCAGTCTGTGGGTGATGATGATGACATTGTTGACTTAGTAGAAGAAGTTTGTAAAGAGGTGTCGGACGATGAGGAGACACGGTTGTCAGACAGTGGTGAAGTTGTTGTCAGGGCAGGAAGTCCGAGGGGGGAGCAGACTGAGGAATCGGAGGATGACAAGGTGACTGACCCAAGCTGGGTTGATAAGCCGAGTGAAGACAGTGCCTCTGAGGCAGAGGTGAGAGCTGCACCAGAACAGGTTGGAAGAGGAAGTGGTGTGGCCAGAGGGAGAAGCAGGGCCAGAGCTGGTGCATCAGCAGCAACTGTTTCACGTAGTGAAGCTCCCGTGGCGAGGCCTAGATGTACGCAAGTCTGGAGGTTCTTTAAAGAAAGTGAGGATGACCGACGGACTGTGGTGTCCAACCTGTGCCACACTAGGATCAGCAGGGGTACCACCACTACTAGCCTAACCAACACCAGCATGCGCAGGCATATGAGTGCTAAACACCCCACTCAATGGAACCAAGGCCGTTCACCTCCTGCGGGTCACACCACTGCTCCTTCCCCTGTGTCACTCGCTGCCTCTGCTAGTCAACCCCCTGCCCAGGACCCCGGCATGAGCGCCTCCCGCCGGAAAACCACATCTTCGTCTCCACGATCCTCCACAGCGTCCACCAATGTGTCCCAGCGCAGCGTTCAGCTGTCTTTACAGCAGACGCGGGAGCGCAAGAGGAAATACAGTTCCACCCACCCACATGCCCAAGCCCTCAACGTCCACATCTCCAAATTGCTAAGCCTGGAGATGCTGCCCTATAGGCTGGTAGAGACCGAGGCCTTTCGCAATCTCATGGCGGTGGCTGCCCCTTAGTATTCAGTCCCCAGCCGCCAATATTTTTCCCGATTTGCCGTCCCAGCCCTACACCAGCACGTGTCAGAGAACATCATCCGTGCCCTGACCAATGCTGTTTCTGAGAAGGTCCACCTAACCACGGACACGTGGACAAGTGCTGCCGGGCAGGGACACTATATCTCACTGACGGCACATTGGGTTAACTTGGTGGAGGCTGGGACCGAGAATGACCCTGGGGCCGCTCATGTACTGCCCACACCGAGGATTGCGGGGCCTACCTCGGTCACGGTCTCTCAGACGTACTATGCCTCCTCCTCCTCCGACCCCTCCTCCTCCTCCACCGAATTACCATCCGTGGGCACGGCGCCTTTAGTCGGTAGCTCTAAGCGCAGCAGCAGTGCCGTGGGTAAGCGCCAGCAGGCGGTGCTCAAACTGCTGAGCTTAGGTGACAAAAGGCACACCACCCAAGAGCTGTTACAGGGCATCACGGCGCAGACCGATGTGTGGCTGGCACCGCTGAACCTCAAGCCAGGCATGGTTGTGTGTGACAACGGGCGTAACCTGGTGGCGGCTCTGCAACTCGGCAGACTGACACATGTGCCATGCCTGGCCCACGTGTTCAATCTAATAGTTCAGCGGTTCCTCAAGACATACCTTAATCTGTCTGATTTGCTCACCAAGGTGCGCTGCAGATGGTCAGCGGCGATGCCGCCATTATCAGCCTCACCATCCCGCTGCTTTGCCTGTTGAAAAATTCACTGCTCAGCATCAAGTCGGATGCTTTGCGCTTGTCACAAGAGACGGTGGAGGAAGATACGTCGCTTGATAGCCAGAGCACCCTCCGGTCTGTTTCTCAGCGCGTATCGGAGGAGGGGGATGAGAATGAGGAGGAAGAGGAGGAGAATGTCGGCAGGACAGAAGAGGGTACCAGTGCTCAGTCCTTCTTAACTCTTGAGCGTGTATGGGCTGAAGAGGAGGACTTGGAGGAGGAGGAGGAAATGGAGAGTCAGGCCAGTGAGGAGAGGGAATTCTTGCGTGTTGGGACTGTGGCGCACATGGCAAACTTCACGTTCGGCTGCCTATCCCGTGACCCTCGCGTTAGAAGCATTTTTTCAAACACTGATTACTGGGTGTTCACTCTCCTGGACCCATGGTACAAGCAGAACCTTTCCACTCTCATCCCAGTAGAGGAAAGGAGTATGAGAGTGAATCAATATCAACAGGCCCTGGTGCACAAGCTGAAACAATCCTTCCCATCTGACGCTGCTAGCGGCAGAGGACATGGTTCTGTGGGCCAAGTAGCGGGGGAGAGGAGGCGAGCAGGCAGCTTGTCCAGCACTGGCAGGGGAACGCTCTCCAAGGCCTTTGCCAGTTTTATGTCACCCCAGCAAGACATTGTCACCTGTCCCCAGTCTAAGCAGAGTATGGGGGAGCTGTACAGAAAGATGGTGAGGGAGTACCTAGCTGACCATACCAACGTCCAGACCACAATTGTGACCCACTTGTTGATTCTTCACCAAAAATTTTAAATTTTATATATTTTTGTTTGAAGCCTGAAATGTGGCAAAAGGTTGAAAAGTTCCAGGGGGCAAAATACTTTCGCAAGGCACTGTACATCCACATTGGTCAATCTTGGGAAAGGGATGTACTGATATCTCTGAATTTTGTCTGCCCCCTCTTTTTGCATATAGATGGTCTCGAATCTTAAGGACCGTCTTGTATCCTCTGACACCTCAACTAGGAAGACTGTGGGACAAACTGTATTTGCCCCTAGGAGAATGGGATGTTATCCCTGTTTAGGGTGTGTAAATTGTCGCCTGATGATTAGGGGTGACTATTTCACTCATCCAGTTAGTGGCTCTTCCTTCAATATTAAACATTACTTGACTTGTGACTCTGACCATGTGATATATGTGTTGTTTTGTCCCTTTAATATGATGTATGTAGGTGAAACTACTCTTGACTTAAAAACAAGACTAATTCATCATAGGTATACTATTAGAAAAAAAAGGTTAGATCTGCCTGTATCCAAGCATTTTACCGATTGTAAATATTCTGAGCATCAATTAAGTTTCCATATTGTAGATCATGTACCCCCCCTTAAACGATGATAGATCTAAAATATTACTTAGCAAGGAACTTGAATGGATCTATAGACTTAACACACTCAGACCACATGGTCTGAATGTGGATTTTAGAATAGGTGTCTTGTTATAAGCAGCGTTTGTGCCCTGAGTGGGTTGGTCAACCTTTCCTGAGTTATGATGGATTACATCTAACCATGTTTTGTAACATGATTTTAATTCTTGTTATTTTGTATTTTTATAGAGATTGGCGTTTATGCTGAAGGAGACAGAAGTCCACAATATACATTTTTTAAGAGGGCGACACTGTGCATGATCGACAAATTAAAGGCACAATGTAATAGAAAATATAATAATGAGTAACGTTTGGATTTACAGTATGTTAATCTGTGTATCATTTTCTGATATATACAGTATATACACCTTCGGTGGATAGTTTGTGAGAGGACATTGTGGGATCCTTTCTGTGTTATAATGGATTGTGATCCTCGTTGCCAGCTTCTGAGCGGAGTCAGTGACCGCAGTGATATGTGGCCAATTGACTTTTCTGCTCCTATCCTGGTTAGTTGGGTGTGAAGGGCCGGGTGATTTCTGAGGAGAATCCCTCATTGACCTTTATACAAGATCCTGTCGTAATTTGATGGTCTATATATATCAATTATATGACATTGTATACCCTTCTGTAAGATGGCGATGGCTAGCGAACAAAATGGGAGATTTACATCAGTGCGCCTGCGTGACATGCGCATGGCATCTAGATGTATACTCCGACTTGGGTGCACTCTGTAGAGTCATGAGGCGCAGTAGCTGATTGACACGCAGAATTTGGCGTGGTTTGGTGTGGTTCCTTGTCCCCTCCAGCATTAATGTAAGTCTCTAATTATATTTACACACCTGTATCTACACTGGTCATTAACCCCTTGGCGCATTTGGACGTAACTGTACGTCCAAAGTGCAAGTAAATTGCGGCATTTGGACGTGCAGTTATGTCCAAACTGCTTACCGGGACTGTGACACTATAAAGTGTCACAGCCCCGGAGTCTCCACTCTCCCGGAGAGCAGAGACCTCGGGGAATCCGGGAAAGGAACCAATCAGAGTGGTCCCTTGCCAGCAAGCGCTCCGATTGGTTAGTCTCTGCAGACTAACCAATCGGAGCACTTCAGTACTAAAATGCCGGTTTCAGGCTGCAATCTCCACTCTGGAGATCGCAGCCTGAAACCAGGTAAGTTTTCTGTGCCCCCCCTTTTAGTGCCCCCCCTTGTAGTGCCCCCCTGGTGCCTCCGTTGCCCCCCGGTCCTGCCCCCTCCTGCTCTCTGTATTATATGATGGCAGCGGCTCAGGATCGGAGCCGCTGCCATCAGCCGAGAGTGTGAGCTGTAATTACAGCTCACATTCTGCTGCTACAGCTGAAATCGGTGCTGGCACCGATTTCAGCTGTTTAACCCCATAGATGCTGCGGTCAGTAGCCGCCCGCAGCATCCATGGGGTTAAGAGGGAGGGAGCTGCGCCATTTTCTGTCACCTTGCCACACAAAAAGTGTAATAGCAGGCGATCAAAAAGGCGTATTTACCCCAAAATGGTACCAATCAAACCGGTTTGATTGGTACCATATATAAAAGAGCACAAATAGGCAGCACACTCATTTAAAATGGAAGCAAAAAAGTCCTTTTTAATTAACCATAGTGTGGGACCGCAACATTTCGGCTCTCCTCTGGAGCCTTTCTCAAGCAATAGTGATGGTGTGAACAAGGTTTAAATACATAAAGTGCAAGTGCAATCAATGTGCAAAAAATTCAGAAAATACATACCAATTAATCCAAAAAAATCCATAATTCATAAATATTACATATACATATGTGCAAACTTGTGCTATAACATTATAAAGTGCATACCGTTCCACTTAAATGTGTACCAAATTCATCAAATACAATAATTCATAAATACATCCTAATGATCCTTAACCCCTTCAAGCGACAGCCAGTTTGGACCAAATCTGACATGTGTCACTTTATGTGGTATTAACTTTGGAACGCTTTTACTTATCCAGGCCATTCTGAGATTGTTTTCTCGTCACATATTGTACTTCATGACAGAGGTAAATTTGAGTCAAAATATTTCATTCTTATTTATAAAAAACTACCAAATTTACAAAAAATTTAGAAACATTTCCAAATTTCCAAATGTCAATTTCTCTACTTTTAAAATACATAGTAATACCTCCAAAAATAGTTATTACTTTACATTTCCTATGTGTCTACTTCAGGTTTGGATCATTTTGAAAATTACATTTTATTTTTTTGGGACGTTAGAAGGCTTAGAAATTTAGAAGCAAATCTTGACATTTTTCACAAAATTTCGAAAACCCACTTTTTAAGGACCACTTCAGGTCTGAAGTCACTTTGTGAGGCTTCCATCATAGAAACCACCCAAAAATGAGCCCATTTTAGAAACTACACCCCTCAAGGTATTCAAAACTGATTTTACAAACGTTATTAATCCTTTAGGTGTTCCACAAGAATTAAAGGAAAATGTAGCCAAAATTTCCGAATTTCACTTTTCTGGCAGATTTTCCATATAAATCATTTTATTCCGAGAATAAAGCAAGGGTTAACTGCCAAACAAAACTCAATAATTATTACCCTGATTCTGTAGTTTACAGAAATGCCCCATTTGTGATCGTAAACTGCTGTCCAGGCACACGGCAGGGCGCAGAAGGAAAGGAACGCCAGGGAAGATTTCACTGGAAAAATTTTAAGTTGCCATGTCACCCCTAGAGTAGGAAACTCCAAAAAACTGACCCCATTTTGGAAACTACAGGATAAGTTGGCAGTTTTGTTAGTACTATTTTAGGGTACATACGATTTTTGGTAGCTTTATATTGCACTTTTTGTGAGGCAAGGTAACAAAAACTAGCAGTTTTGGCATTGTTTTTATTTTTTGTTAATTACAACATTCATCTGACAGGTTAGATCGTGTGATATTTTTGTAGAGCAGGTCGTTACGGATGCGGCAATATCTAATATGTATACTTTTTTATTTATTTAAGTTTTACACAATATTTTTGAAGCAGAAAAAAAATGTTTTAGTGTCTCCATAGTCAGACAGCTGTAGTTTTTTTATTTTTTGGACGATTGTCTCAGGTAGGGGCACATTTTTTGCGGGATGAGATGACGGTTAGATTGGTACTATTTTTGGGGGCATACGCTTTTTTGATCGCTTGGTATTACATTTTTTGTGATTAAATGTGACAAAAAATGGCTTTTTTTAGACAGTTTTTTATTTTTTATTTTTTACAGTGTTCACCTGAGGGGAGAGGTCATGTGATATTTTTGTAGAGCAGGTTGTTACGGACGTGGCGATACCTAACATGTATACTTATTTTTATTTATTTAAGTTTTACACAATAATATCATTTTTGAAACAAAAAAAATCATGTTTTAGTGTCTCCATAGTCAGAGAGCTGTAGTTTTTTTTTATTTTTGGGGCGATTGTCTCAGGTAGGTGCTCATTTTTTGCGGGACGAGATGACGAGCTTGATTGGTACCATTTTGGGGTAAATACACCTTTTTGATCGCCTGCTATTACACTTTTTGTGAGGCAAGGTGACAAAAAATGGCTGTTTTGGTATAGCTTTTTTTTTTAAAAAAAAAATTTTTGCGTACACCTGGCGGGGTGGACCATGTGATGCTTTTACAGAGCCGGTCAATACAGACGCGGCGATACTTAATATGTGTACTTTTTCTTTTTTTTTTTTTTTTTTTTTTTTTACTTTTTTTTACTTTATTTGGGCAAAAAAGGGTGCTTTTTTAATTTTTTTTTTTTTACTTTTTTACACTTTTTTTTACTTTCTTTTCATTTTTTTTTTTTACTTTCTTTTTACTTTTTTTTTTTTTTTTAATTTATCAAGACCCATTTGGATCTTGCAGATCTAGTGGGCTTGATGGCTATACAGTGCATTGCAATAGTCATCTATTGCAATGCACTGTATCAATGCTACACTAAGGCTGATCAGACCCTGAGGGTCTAATCAGCCTTAGGTACATGGCAGCCAGGACGCTTTTGTAAAGCGTCTGGTTGCCATGGCAACCCTCAGGCCGCTGCCACTGCAGCAGCGGCAGCCCGATGGCAAAGAGAGGGAGCTTCTTCCCTCTTAACCCCATGGATGCTGCGGGCAGCTACTGACCACAGCATCTATGGGGTTAAACAGCTGAAATCGGTGCCAGCACCGATTTCAGCTGTAGAAGCAGAGTGTGAGCTGTAATTACAGCTCACACTCTCTGCTGATGGCAGCGGCTCAGATCCTGAGCCGCTGCCATCACGTAATACAGCGCAGGAGGGCTCAGAAGGAGGCAACCGGGGGGGGAGGGGGCACTACAAAGAGGGGGGGGGCACTACAAGGATGGGGGGCACAGGAGACATCTTACCTGGTTTCAGGCTGCGATCTCAGCCTGAAACCGGCATTTTAACAATGAAGCGCTGGATTGGTTAGTCTGCAGAGACTAACCAATCGGAGCGCTTGCCGGCAAGGGATCACTCTGATTGGTCCCTTGCCGGCTTCCCCGAGGTCTCTGCTTTCCGGGAGAGCGGAGACTCCGGGTTGTGACACTTTATAGTGTCACAGTCCCGGTAAGCAGTTTGGTCGTAACTGTACGTCCAAATGCCGCAACTTACTTGCATTTTGGACGTACAGTTACGTCCAAATGCGCCAAGGGGTTAATATACCCCTGATGTTACATCGTGTGAATTAACATGAGCGTATACTTCTCTATACTTTATTATAGACACACATTTTTACTTTGATCCCAGTTAGGAATGGTTTATTTAAGTGCTGATACTGCATGATTGTGGTACAGGAAAATTCGCACTAGTCATAGCGAATTTTTCCAGCGATGCACGAATATTCGCATTAGTAAGAGCGAATATATTTTTTTTAACCGATGTACGAATATTTACATACGAAGAAGCGTACTCTTTTTCTATTGCGGGTCATGTGACCGATCAAATGTGTGTACCAATGTGGAACGCATTTCCTGTTACATCTTGCGCAGCCGCAGTGGACTCTCCACAACGCTGAACAGCATGGACGATATACATAGGCTGGTATGTTGATTTTAAATTATGCATTTATATTGATTGATTTCACATGTAATTCACAGGTGATAGAGTTATAGTCATGATGAATAATTGTCACTTGTTATGTTATTTTTTATTGTTTTTGGCACTTATATATGCGTTTTGATTCACTTTTTGATATCATTATGTGAAATGTATGAGAAAGTACACAGAGATTAATGCCCTGAATGTATGGTTACTTTATAACACAATTTTATACCCAATGATGACATAATTAATGTAATGATTACAATTTGATGATGTTGCCTTTAAATACTTGTAACATTGGTGTATCTTACATGGATGCTTGAGAAAAGTCCCAGTGTGAGGACTGAAACGTTGCTCCTGGTGAAATAAATCACTTTTTGCTTTAGCACAATTTTTGGTAGTGCTGTGGATTTTTTTTATGATATATATTGTGGTCATGCAGGTGGAATACTGGTGGAAGGAAGGTATATTTCACCCAGATTTCTCACCTGGGTGAAGTAAGTGTAATCCAGGAAGTTCTGTGGCCTGAACAAACTTAGTTGTTTAGACAGAGTTTTTACTGCAAATTCCTGGGGCCTGGATTATGCGGAATGGTTGTTAAGGTTGTGGTGGGATCACCCGTTCCCTCCCTTCCAGTCCAGCTTTTTGGTGTTTGCCCTAGAACACCTGAAGGCGGTTAGCCTCCTTAGGTCGCTATATAAAGGGTTCTGTAGCTCACTTAGGGGGAATCTTCAAGAAGAGCACATGGTGCCAGGACTACTGAGGACCAGTGAGCAACCTACATGCCGTGGGAACGTCAGACTAACTGCTGTAGCCTAGGTGAGGCAGATTCTTTATATTGTTAGTCAGTCCCAGACGGGAAGGTTTTTGTTTTGTGATTTGTTGCTGAAACGCTGGAAATCCTTGGTTATGCTAAAGAAAGCCTGTTTTGGTTTAACCTTGTGAACCTGGACTATAATAAAGTGACATGAACTTTATGCCACCAGTGCCTCAGTGAGTGTCCCTAACCGTACGCTACACCCCGCAGTTTTACACTATATATATATATATATATATATATATATATATATATATATATATATATAGTAAAACTGCGGGGTGTAGCGTACGGTTAGGGACACTCACTGAGGTATATATATACACTATCTGAAGGACCCGGTATATTTAATTTATTTCATTTACTGTTTGTGTGTGTGTCGTTAAAAGATATCGAGAGTCACCTCTACAATGCCCGCCCTTTTAACAGTGACCTCTACAGCAGGCCGCCCCTTTAACAGTGACCTCTACAGCGGCCCACCCCTTTAACAGTGACCTCTACAGCAGCCCGCCCCTTTAACAGTGACCTCAACAGCTGCCCGCCCCTTTAACAGTGACCTCTACAGCAGCCCACCCCTTTAACAGTGACCTCTACAGCAGCCCACCCCTTTAACAGTGATCTCTACAGCAGCCCACCCCTTTAACAATGACCTCTACAGCAGCCCGCCCCTTTACAGTGACCTCTACAGCATCCCACCCCTTTAACTGTGACCTCCACAGAAGCTAGAGTGGCCACTGTCTTCACCCCAGAAAGCCAGACCTCACCGGCCATTCCCCCAAACGTATAACAGCACCCCCAGTTCCCATGAAGACACACCACTAAACATGAGGCCACGCCCCCCTGGCTCCATGAAGACACGGAGGAGAAGCTGTCTGAGTGTGAGCTACTGAAAGGGTAGACATCCCTGCGTCTGTCCAGGCACTGCATCAGACGGAGAACAGGCAGCCAGAAAACTGGACTGTCCAGCCTAAAGCTGGACATCTGGCCACCCTAACATCAGCCTGCCCCTAGGGTGGCCAGAGGTCTTGTTTTAGGCTGGACAGTATGGCTTTCAAACTCCCTGTCCTCTGTCATGTGCAGGGCCTGGATGGACACAGGGATGTCCTTTTGAACAGCTCACTCTCAGCAGCAGCACTGTGCAGTCTGAGCAATGAGCTGCAGGGAGAAAGTCACCCCCCCACCCCTGCAGCTGAAAGAAGGTGATTTTTACCTATATTTTTAATCCCGGTCAAATGCGGCATGGAAGGGGCGTGGCCTGACTGAGTCAGGGGCGTAATATAGTGGGATCTGGGGTTAGGGCTTTTAAGTCCTTCTTTTGACAGTGGCCTGAATTACAGGTCGATGCCATAGTAATTTAGGAGGAAGGTGGGTAGCGGTGGAAGAATACATCTTTTATTACTACTGAACAGTAAATATGTGAAATTTACATTATATGAGGTAATGATTGATGATGAATTAGTCTAAAACATAAGTTATATTTATGGTAACCGAAATATCCCTTTAACATTGTCATCCACAGTGCTCTGCCTCTTTAATGCAGACCTACAGCAGTGAACTGGCTAGTTTGTCATAGAAACCTGGTGTGTGGAGACTGCCTGTGAGCTTCTATTGGCTGATAAAGGTCATGTGACCAGGCTACTATTGGCTAATGCATTTTTTGGGGATATCTCAGGAACGGTATGTCCTGGAGAGCTGAAAACTGTTCTAAAACCTTCCCTGACACCTGATGTTCATGTGTGCCAAATTTTGTGATTGTAGCTGCAGAGGTGCGGATTCCTTTAGCGGACATACACACACACACACATACACTCAGCTTTATATATTAGATATTAAATGTATGTGATTTCTTACATTTTCTCTGTCTACATTGCAGCTTTTGGCATGGCTACTATATCTACTATATCAAAAAATAGAGCGGCATAATCGCTATTCCCCACCATTGAAATTGCTACTCAAAGAAATTATTTGTGAAATTCATTGAAGCAACCAAATCAAATTTTTGAGAACTTAGCCCATCTCTAGTCACCACCAGTCTATTGTGTCTGTGACGGATGTGGTTGTTGTAAAGGATCCATAGTCATGTTTAGGAAATAGAATAAGAAATCATAAACTAGAAACATATAAAACAAAAAGAATATGTGTCAATATCTGGTTTTAATTGGCAGAAAAATGATAGGTGACACACACTCCCTTAGAAATAGATACCCATATGCTCATTTTGTTATTATTTCATTAAAAAAAGAAATATATATATATATAAAGTTTGGTGAATTTCTTTCTTGCCAGAATTTAAAACCAAGAACAATGGAAACTCATATTTATTAAATAATCTGGACACCATCCATAATTCTGAGTTCCAACTCACAGATTATGGTCAGAGAGGCTAGCTCTATCATCCTGGTTAATCTTGAGTAGATGGGACTTCAGGAACACCTCTAAATCACCTACCACCCCTATTCCTGGGCATAGACCCCTCTTGTCGGGTATGTGGGGAAAGCTAACGAGGTGCCCAGTGGATTGGAGGTAATGGCGCAATTGTTCCACCCTCATATCCAGCGTTATGGGAATTTATAATAACTCACCAAAGAAATGTGTCTCACTGAGGAGGGGCGGTGTATTGCATTAGCATGGGAACCCCCCATTCTCTGTGATGGGGGCATGCAAATGCCCAGGGTCGGTTTTTTTGGGATCCATCGTCATTGGAGAGACTGCCCAACCACTTTCTTGCTGAACCCAACAGCCGTATATCTCTTCAGTAGTAAGGTTATTCGTTTTTATCCTTTTTAGTTTTTACTGTTTGTACTGTAATGTATGTATATTGTTTTATTACCTTTTTTACCTGACTTATTTTTATGTATGCACTGTACTCTTGTATATTAAATCTTTAAAACTTAATAAGTCTCTATTTGTAGCCTTAGAGAATCTACGTTTCCGAAGAGATAACGTTACCTGTATAAAGTTAGGGATATCTATAAATCTCGGCTTGTAGTTATTGTTGGTAGAGGGCCTCTATTGCCTTATTGAGTTTTTAATCTCATAGAAGTATAGGTGGTGGCAGCGTTAAGTAGGGGTGTTAGAGGGCTTGGGGAGTAAATTTAGCGTAAATACGTCATCTTGGATAGGTGGGCGGGATTTATGTGGTAAATTGATAGGCCCCATAGCATAATTACACCCCGTGACGTGACCTTGAGTGTGTGGGTACGTCACAATATATATATATATATATATATATATATATATATATATATATATATATAGTAGATGGAATAGAGTGTTCCAGCATGGTATAATCCTATTTGATTTTATCTCAAACACACGAAAAACAAACATGAAACTCCTTTAATGTCTTTTACAAATTATACTAAATATATATGGGCCTGCCGGTTTGTGTAGGATGCAGGTCAGTGTTAGTGTAGGACTCATCCGATTGGAAGCCACCTTGATCGTTGGTGGATGAGCCCGACATATTTATGATCATTTATATGCGCTAAGAGCTTCCACTTTATATACTATATAGCAGTTATGCTTTTCTACTTCTTGATATGCTCATTTCGTGTTCATTTTATGTGCTATGGCTTATCTAGTTCTGCTGCCATTTTCTGTTTAGTGTTTAATTAGCCAGTAGGTAGCTTGCACCTGACTCTAGGAGGTGCTGTCTGTTTTTTTGCAATTATGTATGTGTATATATATATATATATATATATATATATATATATATATATATATACAGTAGATGGAATAGAGTGTTCCAGCATGGTATAATCCTATTTGATTTATCTCAAACACACGAAAAACAAACATGAAACTCCTTTAATGTCTTTTACAAATTATACTAAATATATATATATATATATATATATATATATATATATATATATATATTTCATATAGTATAATTGGTAAAAGACATCAAAGGAGTTTCATGTTTGTTTTTCGTGTGTTTGAGATAAATCAAATAGGATTATACCATGCTGGAACACTCTATTCCATCTACTGCAGCCAGCAGAGATCACTTTGTGCCTGGCAACATTTTGCTTATAAACCGAATATTTGGAAAATATGTAAGTAACGTCTATCTGCTGTATATTTCCCTTTCCTCCTTAGCCGGTGCTAGAAAATAATGCAAAGTTGTTTTATTTTGTGCTCGACTAATATTTACTCTCAACAACTTCTGTGCCCAAGGTGAGATTTCTAAAAATACACAGAAACTGAAGGCAAATTGGCTCAAGTAACCTTTTCTTCCCATTATCCCAAATGTTTGAGACTGCTGGCATCTGTTTCAGTTTCCCCTACACTTTATATTGATGCGGGATTCCCTTGTGTTTATCCCAAAGAAGCACAAGCTGTAAATAATGCAAACAACATGGCATAGACACTCTGGTCCCTTATTTAGCTTTTACCTTCTCTATGCAATGTACAATGCCATTCGCCCAGGGCTGCTTTCCTGTCCAGGGTCCTTGGTCAGAAATAATAGCTTTTCTTATACTGACGGCTAGAGATACATTTAGTCATTTCGTATGGGCTAGGTGAAATTGGAAATAAATGTGCGCTTGTTATTTATTTTTTTTGTTTTTGCTAAGCATAATAGTAGCAGCTGGGGCAAGCTTGAAATACAATCTCTTTTATTAGGTGCCTAATCAAAAACAATATGACAAAGCAATTTAGTTTGCATTTAAATTCTGAGAAGCTTACATTATGTTTCAAGATTTCGTGGATAGGGACCAGGGCTCTAAAAGATAATGTTCAATTACTCAGTGATAACTATGATGCAAGCAGCAGCATAGGGTTTCAGTCCGTGTTTCATTGTTATGTGTGACACATTCAGCAAGCTTTCTGTGATAGCCATGCACTTATTGTAGGGATCAGTGATCCCCATGGATTTAGAAAGTAACTGGCAGATGTCCATATTTAGTTAATAATATTTTATAACAAGGGTGTTCATAATACCTTGCAAAGGGAGCTTTGCCTGATTTGATCCTATCCTCTTTAATGCTGTGTGGAAAGACCATGGGTCCAGAGTACCTTCTCCAGGGAAGACAAGGATAGGTATTTGATCAAAAGGTTATGAAAGCATGTGGAGGTCCTTGGTGCCATAATGGGCCATTTTTCCTTGTGTGGCTCCTCTCTTTTATGTATGTTACTGTTTTACAGAATGCAATGAATAACCAACATAATTGATATCCAGGCTGTATCATCAAGTAATGCTGTGTTCTGCTAACATAGCAGTCAAGTTAATCTGTAATTAAAAGGGTTGTCTCATGTCAGACATTGATGGCATATCGCTATCTCCTATCTTTAAAATTTGGGAGCCGAGCATGGCTGACCACCCTCTGTTTACCATTATGGAAATTCTGAAAATATTCAGCTCTACTATTTTTTGGCAGTCTCATATCAGTGAATGTAACGGTGGGACACTTCCCTGGTGCACTCTCCATTCACCACTATGGAGCTTCCAAAAATAGCCTAGTGCAATTGCTCTGCAATTTTTGGAACTCCCATAGAAGTGAATGGAAAATACGCTGTGCACTCTCCTTCACTTTGGGAGCTCCGTTCTGAAGATTGGAGTGGGTCCCAAAGCTAGGACCTGAACCTATCCGAATATTCCTACCATTTAAAGGTAGCTAAAGAAGCTTTTACAGGTAATAAGCAAAATATATTGTCTCTGCCTCAGTAAATTCACTACACAAAAATTAATTTAGCAATAATTTACATCTTACAACACATCAACGTGAAGATAAAACAGGCGAGGAAACACATTGACTTTCACATACTAAGATCAGGCTGAAATGTGTAAATATGATGCAGAGCCAAGTGATACCACAGCATGAGCACATGGCATGTAATGACATTAACCAGTGCCAGAATCTCAGTATACCTTATGTCTCAAGGAATATTGGGTGCATTACATGGTTAAATACAGACTACCTGAGAATATATAAGCACAAGCGGTTCAGTTTCTGAGTCAGTTCATGTAAACTGTATTTAGCAGGCTGACAACCCTTGTATGCAATGACATAAGACATAATTTAATGTAAGTTAAACATAGGCAATTAGCTGCCTTACTGCAGTGTTTTATATAGAAACATGTTTTATGACTGCTGCTGGAGAACTCCATAGCTCAGAAAGTACTTCTTATTCTCAGTACAAGAGAAAAGATAATTAAAGCCTGAAACCTACTTAGGATGCTCTCATTCTCGTCTTGTCCCTCTATCAATATATTTTTTGTGCTCATTGTAAATTGTGTGATAGCTATAAGAAGAGAGCACAAAGACAAAATGAAGACTGTGTTTTATTAAAGCAATTTATCACACAATGCCACAATATCCCTCGATACTTCCCAGATTTTGTTTAGAGTAAACAATAAAATATAAGCTGCTAATTTTTTTTTTCTGGCGAGCTTTCTTAAAGAAATACGTCATATATAGCCCGGGCTAGAAATTCAAACTGTGCTAAGGCAAAAAGAATACAAATTAACTACATCTTAAGATTTATTAAAATGCTGTATGAAACTGGAAAAAGAATGATATTTCCATCAAGCAAAAAGGTAAGGACACCCTGTATAATTTGTTAATATATGGATATATCAATTTTAATTCAAACAGTACATAAACAGCATAAAGCCAAAGATCAACAAAATTAATGTGCAATAATTTGTTAAGTAAGTATATCCCTGGCTCTAATACCTGGTACATTCCCTTTTAGTAGAAACAATTTTCAGCAGGCATTTCTTATAACTGTCTACCAGCATCTAAAAGTCCATTTCAAATTTAATTCTAGGCTTTGACTTGCCCATTCCATTGTCGAGGTATATGGACTTAATGTAATGTATTCTATTGCAAATCCTGAGTTTCCCACGTCTTCAGGATAATGTGAATTCAATATCCCGGATAATGTGATGAGACAAGAACAAATGTACCTTTATATACTTTGTAACTTTTATAAAGCTTGCGTATAATATATGTATATATTTAACTAGTCCAAGATGGCCCCCGTACTCTTATCAAAATGACTTTTTCAAGCTAGTGACGTAGAATGGAATGCAACTTCTATCCAATCAAGAATGATATTGTTTGCTATTTGCATGCTTACGCCCCCTTTTCCTTTTTGTATCGAATAAGTACGTGTGTTAATAAAGGAAAAGCCCAGAGGCTGTAATGATTTTGCCACAGAAGCACGGCCAAAGGACTTAATACTGGAATCATAAGTCTGTGTTTTGTCCTTAATTATTGTGCGCACCCGTGTTCAAAACAATTCGGAATGACTGACTGAATTCCAGAAAGGACAGGTTTATGTCCACCTCAACACCATAACCCCCAGAGTGAGAGAGAAGAAAGAGGGAGAATATAGAGATGATAAATATGGATGTATATGACAAATTTTGTAATGGATACCACTGAGTTATTGTACTGTGTAAAAGTTTCATGCAAATGAAAAACTGATGCAAAGTAAGAATTCATTCAAAAATAGAAGTGTTAATAGTTTTTTATGAATTAATAAAATGCAATGTGAATGAAAAAAAAGAGAAATCTGAATCAAACTAGTATTTGGTTTGACCACACTTTGCCTTTAATACAGAATCAGTTCTCATAGGTACACTTGCACATATATTTTGAAGTAACTCAGCAGGGAGGTTTCACCACACATCTTGGAGCACCACAGATCTTCTGTGAATGTAAACTTGCTGAAATCCTTCTTTCTCTTCATGTAATCCCAGACAGATTTAATGATATTGAGATCAGGGCTTTATGGAAGCCATATCATCACTTCCAGGACTCCTTGTTTGTCTTTGTGCTGAAGATCATTCTTAATGACATCAAGCTATATGTTTGGGGTCATTGTCCTGCAGTAAAATACATTTGGAGCCAATTAGATGCCTCCCTGATGGTATTGCATGGTGGATATGTATCTTCCCAGGTCACCATTTCGCAGAAATGAGACCATTAATCCTGACCAAATCCCCAATTCCATGTGCCCCAGCCCCAAACTTAAAAGGAATCTCCACCATTCTTCACTGCAGATAGTCATTATTGTATCGCTCTCCAGCCCTTCGATGATCAAACTGCCTTCTGTTACAGTTAATATTTCTAATTTTGACTCATTAGACCAGAGCACTTGCTGCCATTTCTCTGCACCCCAGTCCCTATGATTTTGTATATAGTTGAGTTGCTTGGCCTAGTTTGTATGTGAAAGATATGGCTTTTTGGCTGCAAGTCTTCCATAAAGAAGATTTCTGGCCAGACTTAGGGTACGGATCTGCAAACAGGGTGCGGATCTTAAATTGCGGATCTGCAAAACATGGATACCGGCCGTGTGCGTTCCGCATACTGCCAGAACTATACAGAAAATGCTTATTCTTATTTGCGGAGAATAGCACATGCTCTATGTTTTTTGCGGGGCCACGGAACGGAACAACGGATGCGGACAGCACACAGTGTGCTGTCCACATCTTTTGTGGACCCATTAAAATGAATGGGTCCACATCCATTATGCAAGATTATGGAACAGATGCGGATCCATTGATATGGTTATGTGACTGAGTCCTTATCCAAAGAGTAGATGGTTTAGTATTTGTTTAAAACCTAGGTCCCACTGGTTTCTGCCAGTTCTGAGCTGAAGGCACTGCTGGACCTCTTCCCATTTTAAAGGGAAGAAAGTATGATGTGTCTTTTATCTCATAAAGAAGAAAAAGAAGTCTTGGAAAGGAATAATATGGTCCCCATTGAGCCATGATCTCAATATCATCAAGTCTGTCTGGTATTACATGAAGAGACAGAAGTATTTAGAGGAAGCCTACATCCACAGAAGATCAGTGTTTAGTTCTTCAAGATGTTTGGAACAACTTCACTTGAGTTCCTTGAAAAACTGTAAGCAAGTGTGCCTAGAAGAATTTTTTGAAGGCAATGGGTGGCCATACCAAATATTGATTTTGTAAATTGATAAAAATAAACTATTACATGAAAGCATTCTTACTTACAGCTTTTTTTCCACATCTGCCTAAACCTTTTGCACAGTACTGTATAAGGAGCCTATTAGATGTCTGTTTTTTTCCCTAACTGGATAGAGTTGATATGGATGATATTCCATTATGTTGTCTAAGAAAAACAGGAACCCAATTGAAAAGAACAAACAGAGTTTTGAACAGTATCTGCAATCTGTATATATGATAGTACAGTGGAACATATTGCTGATATATGAAAGATGCATTTGGATGGGTTCTGTACTAGTGGTAGTCATTCAGGCTTTGATATCTGCATAACTCAGAAACAACTTAACAGACTTCACACCGCTGGCGACATGTGACATCATTATCCTACTGTAGCTAGAAATTTGCATGTTGTGTATTAGGATCTTTTAAAACTTGTTTGTGAATGCTACAGAAAAATGGGAAGGCATGTGTTAAATACATCCTCAACACTATGCCATTTTAACTTCAATTTGCCTGAGGAAAGAAGGCTATGTAAGGTCATGTGAACTTTTTGTGAAAGCCACCATGGGTATAAAGGAGCAAGAAGGTTGTGCTAATCAATATCCAACTGGACAGAAACTCATTAATTTAACTAAACCAAGGAAGGGACTCTACTACTGTGCTATACTTCAAAATACATCAACCTTTACCATTCTGATACACAAGGTGGAAAAACTACAGTATCTTCTTTTGAAAAACTGATGTAGTAGGCTGCGTGAATGTGAACATCATTAGTATACCAAAGGTTACAAGGGGCACCTGTTGCTATGGATGCAAAACCATAGAGGACCAATGTCACATCACCCCTAGAAACCGAGATTAGTACAATAACTGAATCACTGCATAGGGTCAACAAAGGTCTTTGCGAATGCTAGTGAAATGTATGATTATTCATGGTTTTATGGTTATCCGAGAAAGATCTTTAACAGTTCGGCTTATGACTATGCAATGAGATGCTTTTGCACACATACATACCCATAAATGTGTATCTTGTGAGCTTCACTGTGCTTTTTTACGGAACTAAGTTTCAGAGGAAAATAAAAATTTTACACAGGATCCTGTTTGAATTTATGTTCTTCAGATATACAGACTTTTGGAGAACGAAATAGGAGTTTAATGTATATCTTTTGCTTACCTTTTTCCCTGTCCTTTTTCTTTTCTCTTGATTCCTCCTCATTTCAGTACAAATGCGTAATTTGAAGGTTACAACATTTTTCCCACTTTAGGCATCTTAAAGGGAATATGTCATCAGAAAATGACCTATTGTTTAAATACCAGACTTTTTTTGCTGAGATTTTTTTGGTGAGATTTTCTTTTCCATGTCATTATCTTTATTTTTAAAAAATCTATATAATCCTGCAATTTTTATACTGACCACTAGGTCTAATAAGAGATCATGATCTCCTGTTCTGTACATTTTTGCAATTTTCCAGTAGTTGTTATTATTATCACCACAGGCAAAATTACAATGACAAGTAACACCTCTGTATACATAACACAGGATCCACCATTCACAATAGATGATGTCACAGCTTATCAGCTCCCTCCTGACCTCTGCACAGGTCACAGAGTTTGTCGAGAAAACTCATCCGTATAAGTCAATGAGTCAACTACTGTTCATTATATCTATGGCCCATGTAGCTGCTCTCAAAAGACCGGAAGTCTTGACTTGTGGCCATTGTGAAAATTACGGGATTATATACATTTTTTTTATTGACAATGAAAAATTAAAAAAAAAATTAACTTAAAAACTTGATTTAAACAATAGGCTATTTTCTAATGATACATTCCTTTTAAAGCATACATCTTAGGAGATGATGATGCAGAGACAATGTGTCATACACATCTGTAGATACAATGTTATACCTCTAAGAGTCTCAAATGAATATCTATGCATAACACTTTTCCTGCAATAAGGAGCCCTCCTATCGGTGCAGTGATACTACTGGTGTCTGACACAGCCAATAATAAAGCTCCTTACTTGAAACCAATGTCAGGCAGGACCAGCAGCAAGTAAGGAGCTTGTTGTTACTAACCCCATAAAGGAAATAATTAGGTGTACATCATTTGTATATAAGAGAACTAAGGAGCAGATTCACAAGCTGAGACAGCTCCATATGTGGCAGATGCTAACACCTGGCCTCAATTACCAGGATCAGATATATCTGCATTAGTAAATAGCAACTACAGCATCTACGAGATTATGAAGAAGGAGGCAGTACTGAGTAAAATCCCCATTACTGCAATAGTCTACTATTGCAATCTATGGTATAAGCACAATAAATGAATTAATGCACGAGGTCAGCAAAGGCAAATTCTAAGGCCTGCATGTTCTCTGAGATTTTTTTAACTGATGACCTGTTGTACTTGGTATCGCAGCTCAACCCCCTGTACTTTAATGGGGCTGAGCTGGGCCTAGGCCATGTGACTGATGAACGTGACCTCACATTGCCTAGGATAAGCTGTGAGAACTGTGAGCACTTGTACCTTCTCAAACAGTTGATCATGAGGGGTCCCGGGTGTCGGACCCCAAACAATCAGTAAAACATTTCAGAAAACCCCTTTAAAGTAAGAAAATTGTTTTAAAATATATAAACTATTAAAATATAAAAATAATTATCTTGCACAGTGAACCTAGGGAGGGAAAAAGAAATAAAACTGTCCAATTTGCTGTTTTTTTTCCACATTTGCCCTTCCAAAAATGATCAAAAGATGATCAAAAAGTTGTAAGTACCCCAAAATAGTACCAATAAAAACTACAGCTTGCCTCACAAAAACAAGCTCTCACATAAGTCTGCAGACAGAAATATTAAAGGTCAGAATATGAAGGTGCAAAGATTTATTTTTTCAAAGTTTTACCTGCATAAATTAAGACCTTTTATTGTTATGTATGCCTACATATTATTTATTTGAATTACCGCACATTTTGTACTCTTCCTTCACCAAAAAACTCCTAAAAATACTAAGAGTATTTTTACTCAGAAAAATGTAGTGCAACCTTTCAGGGCATACTTCTCATTTCAAATGTCGAGAAAGGGGCATAACGACAACCTAATCTTTCCTTCACATATGCTACCATTTTGTTTGTTTCCATTACCCTTTTCCCTAATGATTAGCCATTGTTCACACTGCTTATGTACTGTACATGAGCCCAGCAGTTTATGGTTGCATACTGCAGGCTATATAAACACCATGGATTCATGTATCAAATATCATAAAACACAAGTATAACAAAGCAAATATAATGGAAAATATGAAGGACAGTCAATACATACTCAATATGTCAACTATATGACCGAATATGAACATATGTAGCAGTTAAATAAGGCAGGATAAAGTAGTACATGTTTTGCAGTCTAGAGCTGTTGTAGAAACTTTCTTCCAGTTCAGGAAATTTATGAACTGCCCGATGACATGTGCATGCAAATATCAGTATTGAAACAAGCACACTATTCATATATGACCCCTTATGTCTCTGTGAAAAGAGAGTGGATTTGCTCAGGGAATACAAGGTACAAGGTTTATAAAGCATATCTGATCAACTGTGACAGAGACCTTACAATTTCTTCTCGCACTGGTGAAGCATACACGCATAGAGTCACTGCACTGAAAACATTCCGAAGGGATAATCTGCCCAAAAGACATTGGGGGGAATTTATCATGAGAATATTTGAAGTCAGTTTTGCTTGAGTCTGTGTTGGTGTACTTTATGCCACAGTTATCAAATGTTGTATGCTGTTTGATAAATTTGTCTCATTCTTAAATGTAACACTTTTGTCAAGAAAACCTACTTGTTTTCCTACTCCACCCTCCTACTGGAGCGAGATTGCAACTTTTTTTGTGACTTTTTAAAAATGTTTCAGTAATAAATCTAGCTAACCACGCATACATTCTTACCCATAGTTCAAAACTGGAGTGAGTGGTGTAAAATTGCCACAAAAGTGTCACAAAAGTTTTGTGAAAGTGAGGCCAAAAAGTCTCAAAAAGCCTATTTTTGCAACTTTTTGAAGCCAGAGTTCTGGAGTGAAGGCATGATAAATAAGGGCCATTGTCCTGATGTGGTGCATCGTTTTGCAATTGGAATGTACCATATTACTTAAACTGATTCTATTCAAAGCACAAATGTCTTGTGCTATGATACAGCTCACAAACCAATAAAGCCTAAGAACTGATCTATATTGGGTCTATAGGAAAGCATTTTTTTTAAACGTTTGTTTGTCTATCCATTCCAAATGCTATAACTTTTTAAATTTTACATTGACAAAGCTGTATGAGGATGTGTTTTCTGTGGGGGAAGTTGCTTTTTGTATGGCACCATTTCATACTTCCCAACCGTCCCGGGACTGGTGAGACAGTCCCAGATTTCGGTGACTTTCCCATGGTCCTGGGACAGTAGCAGTATGTCCCACTCTCAACTATTTTTTTGTCTTTAGGACACAGAGACAGTTAATTGCAAAGGTCAAGTAAGGAGCTGGTCCCTCCCTGCTTCACCATTCAACTGTTGGAGCTCCCTAGCAGGAACAATGTAGTCACACAATGGACTTGTTTCCCTGTCAACATTGTGCCTGCTATGAAGTGCAGGATGTGCTCCGATCATCGGGGAATGGCCTAGGTGAGAACTTACTGTTTTGTTTTATTTTATTTTAACAGTACTGGAAGTTACTACTGAAACTACTCTGAAAGGTGCACTACTGAAAGGGGGCATAACTATTGTGAAAGGGGCACAACAAGGGCATAACTACGGTAAAGGGGCACAATACGGGAATAAATACTATAAGAGGGCACAATGTGGACATAACTACTTGTGGGGGGCAGCTTGTGGCCATAACTACTGTGGAAAGGCACAATGTGGGCATAAATACTGTAAAAGGGACACTACTGTAAGGGGGGCATAACTACTGTGGAAGGGGCACTATGTGAATATAACTACTGTGAAGGGGGCATAATGTGGGCATAACTACTGTGTGGGGGCACAAAGTGGGAGTGCTTCCGTGGTGTTTCTGTCCGTGCCTCCACACCGCCAAAAAATAGAACATGCTCTATTATTTTGCGGTGCGGAGGGATCATGGACCCATTCAAGTTGAATGGTTCTCGATCTGTTCCGCCCGCGGCACAGATGTTGCCTGTGCATTGGGGACCGCAAATTGCAGTCCCCAATGCACGGAACGGCCGCACAACGGCTGTGTGCATTAGTCCTTACCCAGTGTTTTACCATTTAGTATGTACTGGTGACTTGCATTATTCCTTCCTATGTGCATAACCTTACATTTGTCAGTGTTAAACCTTATCTGCGGCTTCTCTGCCCAAGCCTCCAGTCTATCCAGATCCATCTGTAGCAGTATACTGTCCTCTTCTGTGTTAATTACTTTACACAGTTTAGTGTCATCTGTAAAAATTTATATTTTACTGTGAAAGCTTTCCACAAGATCATTAATAAAAAAAAATATTAGTCACTCTGTGGAGAGGGAATAAATATTGTTGGTATGACAACCTCATCTGGTACTAGGTCATCTCCATCTCTCTCTCTAGCATGGACTACTGAAGTGCCCAGTGCCAAAGAATAGGATGCACATCCCTAAGATTGGCCCAGCTTTATTCAAGCAGTTCTGAGCAAGCAAATTCCAGCACAATGAGCACGGAAGTCATGGAAATCAAGCTCCACTGTGTTACCTTTAATCACAGTTACATAAAGGCAGAAGAATGAGTAAACACACATCCTCGTGATGAACCCTTAATTCGTTTAGTCCATTGTGCCTTCAACTGTAAGCTTAAAATGCACCTTGTGTATCAATCAATTCAGCTAAACGGTCCGTGTGACAAATTCATACTGACATATCATTGTATTTTGGAATTGTTTTTCCAGTTTGGGACACCACATGCTCCTGTGATTCAATTTTAGACCTGTTAACTCCAGAGACAGCTGTGAATCTATTTTCATCTAAATGCTAGTGCCAATTCATCAGAGAGGCAAATAAACCTGTTATACCAATAGTTTAAGGGCACAGGGATTTATTCATCAAACTGCCACCAAGAAACATTGTTTTTTTCCATAGATAATGTACAATATGGTATGGAAGGAAAAAAAATCTTAATTATACCTTCTAATCATCCATCATTCTACTTATTGTCATTTTTAAATATACACGTTACCAACTAGAATGGAATGTTAACAAATCCTTAATAATAATAATAATAATAATAATAATAATAATAATATTAAATGGTCAGTACTTTTTTAAGTAACTTGTAGAATATTTAGAGAGCACTGATCATCCTTGGAATCTATGTAATAATGATCACAAATATGCGAACAATTTTATTATTTTCCATGCTAGCATATTCCATAGCACTTCACATTCCACAGAGATTAAAGCCATTAAATAGTCTCTGTCCACAGTTTAATTCAGAACCACATACACTAGAGCCATTTAATAAGAAACCAAATAACTTATCAGTATGTTATAGAGGCATATGTAACCTCATATTAAGGAAAGAAAAACCTTCCAGCTCTTTATTATACTTTATATTGCAATATATTCTCTTTTAGAAGTGGTGGTTGTTTGAAATAAGTTAGGATCAAACTATGAAACAATCAAATGAGAACTTTGCTTGTTTATGACGGTTCCCATTGGAAGATTCTCTAATCAGTAAACAGCATCTTAATTCTTGCAGGTGTCTTTCATCCAGTGAAGGTGACCATCCTGTATCAGCACAGGAATTTGTATAGGACTATTTTTTTTTTTTTGGCATTTCCTGCTGCATTTATTTGGGGCTAAAACATAAAAGCCAGCTTTTAGATAAACGTTTATAGTGAAACAATGGCATTTTACAGTCGAGTCACATTATCAAGACCACTTCCTGCTTTCAACGTCAGCAGTGCGTATGAAGAAAGTGACATCTAGTCGGCTGGCTTAGTGGGTATATACAGTAAGGTGTGTGATAAGCTGTCTGCACACATATGCCTCATTGCTGTCGTGGGTAAAATGGCGATTTATCAGAGTTGCAAAAAGAGATGATTATTCGCTTCCAGGCAAAGGATGACAGTATTTCTGAAACTTCGTAGCTTGTGAACTGTTTGCATGGTGCTGTGGTGAAAATGCATCACAAGTGGACAAATGGCACCACTGTGAATAAGTGATGTAGAAACTGCAGAGCACTACGTGCCATTGATGTGAGAGGTGAACATCTGCTATGAAGGTGTGCAAGGACAGACCTACACACTACAATGGCGCAGCTCAATATTACGTTTTTTTGTGGACTGTATGCAGAACCGTTCATTTCAATGGGTTCGCAAAACAAAATGGAAGTTGATCCGTGTGCATTCCTTTTCCGTATGTCCGTATTTCCGTTCCATAAAAAAATAGAACAATATACATTGTATATTAAAGGAAATATAAGGCTTCATTCACACTACCGTATGTATTCCGTGTCCGTATAAAAACGGAACAGAAGACATACGGAAAGTCTTCCGTAGTGTTCCGTAATTTTGCGGACCCATTGACTTTAATGGGGCTACGGACGTGTTTTGCGGCCAAGTATAGGACATGTTTCCTTTTTTTTGCGGGAGAACTTCCGTAATATACGGATGTGGAATGCACACGGTGTGCATTCTGCATTTTTTTTCCTCCTATGGAAAAATGAATGGGTCCGTATGGTTCCGCATCTTATCCGCAAAAAAGCGGATAAGATACGGAAATGAACATACGGTAGTGTGAATGAAGCCTTATTGTCCGCATTATGGACAAGGATAGTACTGTTCTATTAGGGGCCAGATGTTCCGCTCCACAAAATACGGAATGCACATGGAAGTAATCCATATTTTTTGTGGATCTGTTTTTTGCAGACTGCAAAATACATACGGTCGTGTGCATGAGCACTAAATTCCAGAAATCAGACTCATGATACCAAGGTGACAACTGTGATGGGCCACATCAGTAGGCAATTACATTAAATTTGCTAGTAAAGAGGAATTTCTCTTTGTCATGCACCTGGTTATTAAGCGGTAACACATGCTCTGTTTTGTGCAATTTGTTCTTGGATTCCTGTTCTGGTAGTCAGGGAGTATTTATCTCTGGCATGGAAGAATGACTGAGTTTATTAATTTTCCTTTCCTCTAGACATTTTTCATTTTATGCAAAACCTGTGTAATTTATTGAATGACAAAAGCAGATATACCTAGAATATTTTGGTGCTGTCTCTTATTAATCATCAGTGAAGATTCTATGTCACATGAGTGATCACCAAGTACTGCAAACAATTATGGTTTACAAAATACAGATGTTAACTAATCCATTCCTGACAGGAACGTCAAATTCTATCCAATACTGCTGTCCTAAAATGAACATTAAAAAACATAGAAATTCTTTTAAAACCTCATGCAAATTAGAAAAGGGCAACACAATGACCTAAAAATCACATAAAAACAGCACATTAATTCTATAGTATTCCATACATATGACTAGAGTTTGGCAGATCGCTCAAACTTTGATTCGGGTTCAATTTGGCTGAATCAGTTGAGCAATTTTATTTAGGTCTGAATTGATTCCCACTCAAATCAGAAGTGTTAGACCTGAAAATGTGTGTAACACTCTGAGATCTCATAGGACTAATTTTTTCTGTCTTGTCTCTTTTTTTTCCAAACAAAATTTTCTTTTTTTTTTCTTTTTCTAATTTTGCAACTCAAATTTTTACAATAATTGACTCATTTCATTAAGAACTGATTTGCTCATCTCTACATATGGCAGATCCTTGTTCTACGATTCAGTCATACAGTGCCCATACTGTACTATAGTCGGTGTGCTCCCAATTTTATACCAAGCATGGAGTCATATGGCGTTCATGAAAGAAAAAAAAATTAGTAGCACTATCATGTCATGATTTTCTGCAGTAACCTGGATGTGAAAGCATGGACATGTGAATTTTATTTCGATAGAGAATACCAGAATTAATTTGATTCTCACATGTGATTTCAAGTTAAAGTGTAGCAGTGGATTTGTTGCACACATTTCTGCGACTGGTCTAGTTTAGAGATGAGCGAGCACTAAAATGCTCAGGTGCTCGTTATTCGAGACAAACTTTTCCCGATGCTCGGGTGCTCGTTTCGAGTAACGAAACCCATTGAAGTCAATGGGAGACTCGAGCATTTTTGCAGGGGACCAAGGCTCTGCCTAGGGAAGGCTGGGTGAAAACCTGGAAACATCAGAAAATGATGGAAACACCACGGAAATGGACAGGAAACAGCAGGGGCAGCATTCATGGATGCCTCTGAGGCTGCCTAATCCCACCATTACCCCAAATTCTCAGGCAACAGCCTGGTGCTTACCCTCATGGCAATTGTGCTCACCCAGACCAAGAAAGGCGAGGCACATACCCATCACATGTTAGGGAAGCACCAAATAGGTGCAAAGAAAAATTGTTTAGAGAGAGGGCCTGTAGGTGGACCTCCGGAAAAATTGTTTAGAGAGAGGGCCTGTAGGTGGACCTCCGGAAAAATTGTTTGGAGAGAGGGCCTGTAGGTGGACCTCCGGAAAAATTGTGGTAAAAGAGTGCCAGTTGGACCTCTAAAAAATAGCGTTTTTTGGGTCAGCGTTAGGCAAAGACGACAAGGAGGAGTAGGAGGAGTAGAGAAGAGGAATCGGATATATAGGTAATGTTAATCTTTAGCTGCTTTCCCCCGGAGGAGATTTGAATTCCAGTGAAATCCAGGCTTTGTTCATTTTAATAAGCGTCAGCCTGTCAGCGCTGTCAGTTGACAGGCGTGTATGCTTATTGGTGATGACGCCACCAGCTGCACTGAATACCCGCTCTGACAACACGCTAGCGGCAGGGCAGGCCAGTACCTCCAAGGTGTACAGCGCCAGTTCAGGCCACGTGTCAAGCTTTGAAACCCAGTAGTTGTATGGAGCAGAGTGATCGGTCCGGACGTTGGTATGGTCAGCTAGGTACTCCCTCACCATCTTTCTGTAAAGCTCACCCCTACTCTGCCTAGACTGGGACAGGTGACAGTGTCTTGCTGGGGTGACATAAAACTGGCAAAGGCCTTGGAGAGCGTTCCCCTGCCAGTGCTGGACAAGCTGCCTGCTCGCCTCCTCTCCCCCGCTACTTGGCCCACAGAACCATGCCCTCTGCCGCTAGCAGCGTCAGATGGGAAGGATTGCTTCAGCTTGTGCACCAGGGCCTGTTGATATTGATTCACTCTCATACTCCTTTCCTCTACAGGAATGAGAGTGGAAAGGTTCTGCAGTGGTTCCTGCTGTACTGAAACCCACAAACGTGTTCAATCTGAACAAGAAAATATTTAGGTGGATAAGTTGGAGCAAAATTACGTATGTTATTACGTACCGTGCAGTATGGAGCAATTACACTGAAACTATTAGATTAGGCAGACTTAGTCTGCTTAAGTGCAACCCAGACAAATGTCGCACAGAGATTTTTGTAATGTAGCTGTATCAGTGAGAGCAAAAGACCTTTTTTAATTAAGTGACGTACAGAATGTGTCACCTGGACAGAAAATACGGATTGTATTTTGTATATAGGTGGATAAGTTAGAGCTAAATTACGTATGTTATTACGTACCGTGCAGTATGGAGCAATTACACTGAAACTATTAGATTAGGCAGACTTGGTCTTCTTAAGTGCAACCCAGACAAATGTCGCACAGAGATTTTTGTAATGCAGCTGTATCAGTGAGAGCAAAAGACCTTTTTTAATTAAGTGACGTACAGTTAAAACAACTATTTTTTTATTTTTTATTTTTTTAACGTGACGTGCAGAAACTATCAGAGAGCAAACTCAGCCCCTGCTGACTGTGGCTATTTTGACTGCAACCCAGACAAATGTCGCACAGAGATTTTTGTAATGTAGTTGTGTCAGTGAGAGCAAAAGACCTTTTTTAATTACGTGACGTACAGAATGTGTCACCTGGACAGAAAATACGGAGTGTGGTTTGTGGTGAGTGGACAGCTGAACTGTGACACACAGAATGGTTCTACACAGCTGTATGAAATGGATTTGTATCACTGAGTTAAAACAACAAAAAACTATTTTATCATGTGTGATACTGTCTGCTGAGCTGTGTATCTAATTCTGTTCTGTGTGATACTGTCTCTTAAGCTATGTATCTAATTCTATTAGGTGTGATACTGTCTATGAAGCTATTGTGTTTATCTGTATAGAGTGTGAGACTGTCAGCTCAGCAGTGTATCTAATTCTGTCATGTGTGATACTGTCTACAGTGTCGTGCATCTAAGCCTATTTTGTGTGATACTGCGTGAAGAGTTGTTATCTCATCATATCTTGTGTGATACAGTTTTCAGAGTTGTGTATCTAATCCTATCCTTTGTGTGAAACTGTCTGCTGAGCTGTGTATCTAATTCTATCCTGTGTGATACTGTCTGCAGCGTTGTGCATCTAATCCCATCATGTGTGATAATGCCTGCTGAGCTGTGTATCTTATCCTATCGTGTGTGATACTGTCTGAACAGTTGTGTATCTAATTCTATCAAATGCGTTACAGTCTGCTAAGCTGTGTATCTAATCCTTTTATGTGTGATACAGTCTGCTGAGCTGCGTATCTAATGCTATCATGGGTTATACTGTCTGCTCAACAGTGTATCTAATCCTATCATGTGTGATACTGTCTGCTCAACAGTGTATCTAATCCTATCATGTGTGATACTGCCTGAAGAGTTGTATACCTAATCCTATCATATGTAATACTGTCTGCAGTCGTGTATCTAAGCCTATTGTGTGTGATACTGTCTGCAGTGTCATGCATCTAAGCCTACTGTGTGTGATACTGCCTGAAGAGTTGTGTATCTAATCATATTATATTATATGTAATACTGTCTTCAGAGTTGTGTATCTAATCCTATCCTGTGTGAGATACTGTCTGCCAAGCTTTGTATCTAATCCTATCTTTTGTGATACTGTCTGCAGACCTGTGTATCTAATCCTATCATGTGTGATACTGCCTGCTGGGCTGTGTATCTAATCCTATCATATGTAATACTGTCTGCAGAGTTGTTTATCTAAGCCTAATATGTGTGGTACTGTCTACAGTGTCTTGCATCTAAGCTTATTTTGTGTGATACTGCGTAAAGAGTTGTGTAACTTATCATATCATGTTTGATACTGTTTTCAGAATTGTGTATCTAATCCTATCCTGTGTGAGATACTGTCTGCTGAGCTGTGTATCTAATCCTATCCTGTGTGATACTGTCTGCAGCGTTGTACATCTAATCCTATCATGTGTGATAATGTCTGCTCAGCAGTGTATCTAATCCTATCTTGTGTGATACTGCCTGAAGAGTTGTATATCTAATCCTACCATATGTAATAGTGTCTGCAGTCGTGTATCTAAGCCTATTGTGTGTGATACTGCCTGAAGAGTTGTGTATCTAATCCTATCATATGTAGTACTGTCTTCAGAGTTGTGTATCTAATCCTATCTTTTGTGATACTGTCTGCTGAGTTGTGTATCTAATCCTATCATGTATGATACTGTCTGCAGAGCTTTGTATCTAATCCTATCATGTGTGATACTGCCTGCTGGGCTGTGTATCTAATCCTATTATATATAATACTGTCTGCAGAGTCGTGTATCTAAGCCTATTGTGTGTGGTACTGTCATCTCAGCAGTGTATCTAATGCTGTCTTGTGTGATACTGTTTACAGTGTCGTGCATCTAAGCTTATTTTGTGTGATACTGAGTGAAGAGTTGTGTATCTCATTATATTATATGTGATACTGTTTTCAGAGTTGTGTATCTTAGCCTATCCTGTGTGAGATACTGTCTGCCAAGCTGTGTATCTAATCCTATTCTGTGTGAGATACTGTCTGCTGAGCTGTGTATCTAATCCTATCATGTGTGAAACTGTCTGCTGAGCTATGTATCTAATCCTATCCTCTGTGATAGTGTCTGCAGCGTTGTGCATCTAATCCTATCATGTGTGATACTGTCTGCTGCACTGTGTATCTAATCCTATCATGTGTGATACTGTCTGCTCAGCAGTGTATCTAATACTATCATGTGTGATTCTTCCTGAAGAGTTGTATATCTAATCCTATCATATTTAATACTGTCTTCAGAGTTGTGTATCTAATCCTATCCTGTGTGTGATAGTGTCTGCCAAGCTGTGTATCTAATCATATCTTTTGTGATACTGTCTGGTGAGTTGTGTATCTAATCCTGTCATGTGTGATACTGTCTGCAGTGTTGTGCACCTAATCCTATCATGTGTGATATTGCCTGCTGAGCTGTGTATGTAATCGTATCATGTGTGATATTGCCTGCTAGGCTGTGTATCTAATCCTATCATGTATGATACTGTCTGCAGAGCTGTGCATCTAATCCTATTCGGTATGATACTGCCTGCTGGGCTGTGTATCTAATCCTATCCTATGTAATACTGTCTGCAGAGTCGTGTATCTAAGCCTATTGTGGTGATACTGTCTGCTCAGCAGTGTATCTAATCCTATCCTGTGTGATACTGTCTGCAGCGTTGTGAATCTAATCCTATCATGTGTGATACTGTCTGCTAAGCTGCATATCTAATCCTATTATGTGTGATACAGTCTGCTAAGCTGTGTATCTAATCCTATTCTGCATGAAGAGTTGTATATCTCATCAAATTATGTGTAATACTGTCTTCAGAGTCTTGTATCTAATCTGATCCTTTGTGAGATACTGTCTGCCAAGCTGTGTATCTAATCCTATCCTGTGTGATAATGTCTGCTGAGCTGGGTATCTAATTCTATCCTGTGTGATACTGTCTGTTGAGCTGGGTATCTAATCCTACAATGTGTGATACAGCCTCCTGATCCAAAAAAACAGCCTGCCCATCCAAAAATCTTTATGTGTATTTAGCCTTAGTGCATTCACATGACCATATTTTTGGTCTGCATCAGATCCACATTTTTTGAGGACCCATTCATTTCAATGGGGGCAAAAAAGTGGTGGACAACACCATGTGCTGCCTGCATCTGAATATCTGCTCCATGGCCCCACCAAAAATATAGAACCTGTCTTATTCTTGTCTGTTTTGCAGGGGGAATTCTCCATTGGCAATACAGGGTGGGCAATATATAATTATTGGCAATGCATGCAATATGAGGAGGGAGGTCAAAAGAGGATTGTATACTGGTACTACTAGTGGAAACGCAGGAGCATTATACACTGGAACTATTAAATATATCTCCAGACACTTCAGGATGCATTATGATACCCTTTAATGGCTAACTAAGGGCTTGTTCACACGGCGTTGTGTGGCCATGGCCATATTGTGGCCCGCATGCAGCGGGTCCGCAATACATGGGCACCGGCCATGTGAACCCCGCATGACAGATCGCAGACCCATTCTTTTGAATGTGTCCGCAATCAAGGAGATGTGGTGCGGTACAGAACTGAGGTATGGATCGGAACCTCATGGAAGCACTAATGAGTGCTTCCGTGGTGTTTCTGTCCGTGCCTCCACACCGCAAAAACATAGAACTTGTTCTATGTTTTTGTGGTGCAGACAGTCGGATGAGGATTGCGGATCCCATTGAAGTGAATGGGTCCGTGATCCGCATGCGCAAGCACCACAGTCGGTGCCTGTGCACTGTGGACCGCAAATTGCGGTCCAAAGCACTGGCATGGCCACACAACGGCCATGTGAACGAGCCCTAAAATACATGATGTTATAAAGTGGCAAGCTTTCAAGACTCTGAGGTCCCTTCTACAAGGCTAGGAATAAAAAAAAATTCTGAAGAAACATGGATATAAGCAGGAAAGAACAGAGAGGTGGAGTAATAAATTGCAAAACACCAACAGTAAGAGGAATGGTCTTGGAGAAGCAGTCCTTAATTAGCTCACAGTTAAACTGTGTGAGAGTTGGTTAGGCTACTTTCACACTAGCGTTATTGTTTTCCGTTATTGAGTTCCGTCATAGGGGCTCAATACCGGCAAAAAACGCTTCAGTTTTGCCCCCATTCATTGTCAGTGGGGACAAAACTGAACTGAAGAGAACGGAATGCTCCAAAATGCATTCCGTTCAGTTCAGTTGCGTCCCCAGGCCTGAGAGCAAACCGCAACATGCTGCAGTTTGCTTTCCGTTCTGGGGATCCAGAACAAGACGTCATGACCCACAATGCAAGTCAATGGGGATGGATCCATTCTGTCTGATACAATAGAAATTGGATCCGTCCTCCATTGACTTTCAATGGAGTTAATGACGGATCCATCCCAGGAATGTTAAAGATAATACAACCATTCATAACGGATGCAGACGGTTGTATTATCAGTAATGGAAGCATTATTGCTGAACCCTGCCGGATCCAGCAATAATGCTAGTGTGAAACTAGCCTAAGTCTCTGAGTTTAAAGTGGAGATGACCTCTCTTTCTCCTCAGATGTTGTAGCCATAAAACCTTGAGACAAATTCAGTCCTGTGTTTAGTGTGTCAAATAGAGTCATCAATTTGTATTCCCAAACTCTTCTATCCCTTTGGGATTTGAAATTACCCTTTAATTTCAATATTTGGAGGTCTGTAATCTTATGGCCATGATCACAAAAGTGTTTGGCAACAGGGAAAGTTGTCTTTTCCTCCTTTAGGGCTCATGCACACGAGTGCTGTCAGTGGCCGTGCTGTGGACCGCAATTTCCAGTCCACAATGCACGAGCACGACAGTGGGGCTGCCGCATTCGGATCGCGGACCCATTCATTTTAATGGGGTCCGCAATCCGCATCCAACGGTCTGCAAGGCCAGAAACGCCACGGAAGCACACCATGGTGCTTCTGTGGTGTTCCGATCCTTGCCTCCGCTCCGCATCTCCGTGATTGCGGACCCATTGAAGTGAATGGGTCCGCAATCCATGATGCAGGCTGCACATGGACGGTGCCCATGTATTGCAGACCCGGCGTATGCGGGCCGCAATACGGCCATGGGCCGGCACCGGTCGTGTGCATGGGCCCTTACAGTGTGACAGTGAGACCTTATCCTCGCTCTGAGTGTCTGCCCTGTTTCCCCCACATAAAGACCCTGAGTTGGGCATTTTGTGCACATAATGAGATATACCACATTAGATGTAGAACATACAGTATGAATGTTCCAGGAATCTTATAGTACTCTTGTGTGTTGGGGATACGTATCCTGTCTGTGGTCAGTATGTGTGGACAGGTTTTGCAGCTCCTCACATTTATTACTCCACCTCTCTCTTCTTTCCTGCTTATATCCATGTTTCTTCAGAGATTTTTTCATTCCTGGCCTTGGCTTGCCTTATAACATCATGTATTTTAGTTAGCCATTAAAGGGTATCAAATTACATTGATCATCTGTATAAATGTATAAAGTCCTTCCATTAGTGAAAGAAAAGAATGGCAATGCCACTGGCATGTAACATTCTGTATCACTAAAGCTTTTCATGTTAGGCTACTTTCACACTTGCGTTTGTAGGATCCGTTTGTGAGATCCGTCACAGGCTCTCATAAACGGTCCTAAACTGATCAGTTTTTCCCTAATGCATTCTGAATGGAAAAGGATCCATTCAGAATGCATCAGTTTTGCTTAAGTTTACTTCAGTTCAGTCTCCATTACGTTTTGGAGGCGGACACTAAAACGCTACCTGCAGCGTTTTGGTGTCCGCTTGACGGAAACTGATCCAAACGGATCCGTCATGACTCACAATGTAAGTCAATGAGGACGGATCCGTTTTGTCTGACACAACAGAAAACGGATCCGTCCTCAATTGACTTTCAATAGAGTTCATCACGGATCCGTCTTGGCTATGTAAAAGATAATACAAATGGATCCGTTCAGAACGGATGTAGACGTTTGTATTATCATAACGGATCCGTTCGTGAGAGCCTAGACGGATCTCACAAACGGATCCTGCAAACGCAAGTGTGAAAGTAGTCTTAGCCATGGAAGAGTAAAGGCAGCCCTAGATCCATGATGTGGTTCTGGACTACAGCTGCACAATGGTAATTCATTAAGATTGGGATATGTTGTAAATAAAAATGGTGCAATTGTTATTTTCTGCATTAAACCCATAATTAAAGTTTGTTAAAATTAAACCCCTGAATCAGGAGTACTCGAGTACAGGAGTACAGACCTGGGTCTGCCACTGGGTGAAGGTCCGAACCGCCAAAATAATAAAAAAAAAGTAAGGGGGACAAAACCAGTGGCATGTAGTGCTCTGTGGAAAGTTTTTTTTTTCTAAAAATAAGCTCCGCCTCAGGGACTGAAGACAATAAGAATGTATTGTTATATTTTCCAATAGCAACATGAATGGGCTTCTATAACTTACTTAACTTGTAATCAGGCCTCATCCACAAGACAGGGAAATACAGGCACTGAAAAACATGAGCACCTCCACCACCTCTCTTATCTGAGCAGTGGCTGAGTGTACAGTATGTACACAAAGGAGAGCTCCTTATCTCTATCTGTATCACACTCTATACAGATACATACAATAGCTTTATAGACAGTATCACACCTAATAGAATTAGATACATAGCTCAGCAGAAAACTATCACACAAGGTAGGATTAGATACACAGCTCAGCAGACAGTATCACACTCTATACAGATACATACAATAGCTTTATTGACAGTATAACACCTAATAGAATTAGATACACAGCTCAGCAGAAAACTATCACACAAGGTAGGATTAGATACACAGCTCAGCAGACAGTATCACACTTTATACAGATACATATAATAGCTTCATTGACAGTATCACACCTAATAGTATTAGATACACAGCTCAGCAGAAAACTATCACACAAGGTAGGATTAGATACATAGCTCGGCAGACAGTATCACACAGAGCAGAATTAGATACACAGCTCAGCAGAAAACTATCACACAAAGTAGCTTACACACAATAGCTTAGCAGGCAGTATCACACATGATAGGCTTAGATAGACAACTCTGCAGATAGTATCACACATGATAGAATTAGATACACAACTCTGCAAACAGTATCACACATGATAGGATTAGATACACAGCTCAGCAGACAGTATCACACAGAATGGGATTAGATACACAGCTCGGCAGGCAGTATCACACAGGATAGGATTAGATACACAGCTGAGCAGACAGTATCACACATGATAGGATTAGATACGCAGCTTAGCAGACATTGTCACCCAGAATAAGATTAGATACACAACACACAGCTCAGCAGATAATCAATAGTTATTTAAAATGTCATGCTAAAATTGCGGTATATACTGACACCCTGAGTTGTATTATGTAAATTTGTAACATGTAATGGGACTGTTAAAAGTATATAATAATCTATGCATAATACTGTGGTTGGTGTGTGTTATTTTGCATATAACAAATATAATACTAGACTAGCACTGTATACTGACACCAACTATATCAAAATCATAGTATACGGCATATAGAATTATGGTGAACAATGGCACAGGTCAAAATATATGATAATCATTTCACACTAAAAAAACTATTTGTATAACTAGTAACACAATGCGCCACCTCGTGTCTGAAAACTTGTATGGCTAGTAAGACCATGAGCCACCTGGTGTCTGAAAGTTGTATTGCAATTTATCCAATTTACATATAACGTTGTTTCGTGACACACATCTCAGGACATGTTGAGATAAGTGATAAGTGAAGTGTGGACACATCTGTATGTACCAGAGCTCAGCATGCTTATTGATATTATGTTGTATCATCTGTATGTTTCAATCCATTTGCAGATACATCTACAATTGTGAATGACATTAAAGGGGTTGACTCATAAACAAAACATCTGTTCATATGCCTTACTAGTTTAGATGTAGTTTAGATGTAAATCCAGTAGTAAATCAATTACAAACCAGCAGTAGTGTCTGTGTCAGTCTCTCTGTCTATCACTAGTAGTCTCACCTTTTTCTTTCTCCTCCCTCCCTTCTCCATAGACTTCTATGTAAGTTAAAGGGGTTCTCCAGGAATTAAGAAAATAAAACTACTTCATTATTACTTTATTATAAACACATTCCTAAATACCTTTCATTAGTTATAATGGCTCATTTTGTCTAGGGAGCAGTCATCAGGGGAAATAAAATGGCCACCATCCTATTAGTATACATCAAACCTGTCCTAATCACACAGGAGGACTAATTACTTAATAACACTGAGCTAAAGAGCTGCCTCATCCTCCTCTCCAACATGTCAGGGATAATAATCCTGAATACAGCTGATAAGATCTTCAAGTGAATCTCTGTAGGAATGGAGTTCATGAGGAGACATGAAGTACAGAGAGGAGGTGGGGTGTGCCTGATAAGCAGCAGCACTAGTATGCAGTCCCCATTATCACAGCCCCATATTACCATGGTCTGTCCTGTCCGTCCTCTCTGTACTTCATGAACTCCATTCCCACAGAGATTCAGCTGAAGATCTTATCATCTGTATTCAGGATCATAATCCCTGACAAGTAGAGAGGAGGATGAGGCAGCTCTTTAGCTCAGTGTCCTGAAGTAACTTGTCCTGCTGTGGGATTAGGACAGGTTTTGTGTGTACTAATAGGACGGTGGCCATTTTAATTTCTCCTAATGATTGCTCCCTGGACAACTAGAGCCACTATAACTAATGAAAGATATTGGGAATATATTTATAATAAAGTAATATTTAAGTATATTCATTTTCTTAATTCCTGGAGAGCCACTTTAATCCTTCAGTGAGCATGTAAGCATTCCATGGCTCACCAATTTAGGATTCAGAAAGGAATCAGGGCAAACACAGCTATAACTCAAGCAAGGTGGCTTTTATTGACTCACATGGGGTAACACGCTTATGGTTACAACAGTCTATGACAAGCAACAGGCTTAATTATTACAGTCTCTTAATTGGGGCACAAGATTAATTGCAGAATAAATTAGCACACTGTATCTTACACTGTAAGTGGCAATAGAAAAATATGACACTGTCACTTTAAGAGTTATCAACTCCTAAAGATAAGCGAACCAGTTTGTAATGAACCAGGCTCATTACAAACTTTTCAAAATTAGAGGTGCACTTGGTTCAGTGGTAGTGCTACCACTATTGCTTAACCTGCTTGTCCTGCATTACTGTCATCTTCCTTGTACATGTGTAATAAAATATTCTGTTGGTTCCTGGCCTGTTATCTGCCTGTGTCCTGTTTGTAAGATGTTCTGGAGGTCTGCCGGGAAGGGTGGTGGTGTCAGCAGCAGCAATAAAGAGCAGAGGTAATGTACCTCCCAAAGAACAGCCAGGGCCAAATCTGCTTTGGGATCTGGTGAAGCCACCGAAAATGTGGGTTGGTTAGGCCATGTACGCTGAGCTCTTCTGCCTGTAGCTCTGTGCGACCAACTCCCGTATGGTGTTTTTTTCTCCACAAGGTGGGTCCACAAAACCACAGCCATGTGCAAGATATGCAGGATTAAATAAATTATGGCTGTTCAAATACAATCATAGATACCAAAGATTTATTGCAGCACATGAGGCGGCACATAGTATGAGATACTGTAACCATTCACCCAAATAGTTCTAAGGGGCTATTCACATGAGTGTTTCACAGAAGTATTAACTGCCCATATCATTTGCATGAGGCATGGCCCAACCATGGGTTTAACAGACATAGCCTATGGGCGAGAGTGGTGCAGTTTCTGCAATACAGCTCATTACAAAGCATACATTCTCTAATATCTAAATAAATCAGATTCATATTTATAAAATAATACATACATTAGCATTCACATATTAATTCATATTTATAGTTATGAATATCCAGTTTTTATACTGTACTATACTTTTTATTGTTTTGAGTTATTTAAATATTTATACAAGTACATTTGAAAACCATATGTCTACAATGGCAACAACAACGGGCAAATAGTGTAATTTATTTTATTGTCCAGCAAGATACATTTTACCAAATGGATGTGTACACTAGGGTTTTAATCATTAATGCATTGCCAAACGTGCAAGACCCAGGAGGAAAAAGTAGAAGAGGGAAAATTGATCACAAATATTTGATTCAGTCCAGGGAAACAGATCAACAGCTATAAAGCATCTGTCTGCACCATCTGTGTAATTTAAACTAGGTTACACTCTGGCAGGGTTGATTTCTTTCCACACTTTTATTGGAGATAACATCAGTACATTCCTCAATAATAATGACAGCAATAATCACATTTAAACTAAAAATGTGCACAATACTTTGTATCTGAATGCATCTAATTTCCCGCCATACACTATATCATTGTGTCACTGATGGAGCAGGCATGTTGTCATGTTGCGAGTTAACAGAAATGTTCTGCATATGTTAGCTATGTACAAGAAATGTATCTTTATTTCAACCAATGAAAAATGGAATACAACAACTAATACTAAAATGGGATTTTATGGCAAAGCTTCTATTATTCTTAAGGATTACACAGGATACTCTGATCCAATACCTACAACTAAGAACTCTCGAGAACTATAAAGCATCCACAAAAACAATGGATATCCACTTTTATACCATGAAGATGGTTAAATGGTCACTAATATTTCAAACTTATTCTCAATAGTTACTTTAGGTGAGCCTGAACAAATTTGCAAATTACTTGATTAAAATTTTCATTCTATTCACCCTAAAAACCCTTTTGAAATCCCTGCCACTAGGGGTCTCCCTTCTAACAATTTTGCTGTCCACTCACTGTTACTAAGTGAATACCATCCTTAAAAGCAGAGAACTAGAAAGACTGAAGTGGTTGTATCTTTCTTTAGTGGCTCACTTCTGAGTTCAGTGATAGTCTGTACAGGGTCCCTCCTCTATGCCAAGCTCCGAGCTGGACGGCTGGCAACTCCTAATCATCTCAGACACTAGAGAAAAGAACTACTGACATTTAGAATGCCTTCCTCAGGTATGTTAATGTGTCTCCAGCCTCAAACACACACACACACACACACACACATACACACACACACACACACACACTGAGGGATGATTACTTGGGTTCATCATATCTTGAAAGGAGGGAAGAAATGTACTTTATTTATGAACCAGGTGTTTCTGAGAGTGTATCTCTGCTCTCCTCTGGCTGGTTACAAGTTTCTGAAGTCTAGACCAGTATAGTACTGGCAGACTGCCTGCATGTGGATATGCCCACCAGCTCTGAGAGGACAGCAGAATGCTGCTTTACAACAGCATGGCAATTAGCAGCCAAAAACAATGTATTGAGGATTGCTTGAGGAGGCTTGAATATAATCCAAACCTTTTCCCGAGCCAGAGCATGTAGTTTTTTGGTATATTTTTGCAAACTCAGTTACCCATTTAAAGGGGTTTTCCATTTGCATCAACAGCTTTTAACATAACCATTTATGAAGGTAGCTGTAGTTTTGTAATGTATTTATTTTATTTTTATTGCTCATATCTTCCATTTTGGGCTATAGTCACATGACCATGCCCATGCAGCTCTTATTTTCTGTGATGTTATGTCAAAGTAGCAATGATTGTATGTGTCTATGTAGCTAGATGGATGGGAGGAGCTATAAACTAGATGGGCTTTGTTAGGTCCAGTGCTGTAGCTGTGGCAGAAAATGGAGAAGGTTTGTTGGTTACAGCAACAGAAAATTCTATATAGAGGAAGGTAACAAACCAGGATGATTTCATTACATTGTGAAAATGGGTCAGTAGAGTTCAAATTAAAAAATACGAACATAAAATATGGAGATGTACATGAAGTAAGTCGCTACACAAAAATAAAAATAGCCGATAAAACCACAGTAATCCCGGAAAACCCCTTTAATCCAATTGGTCCCTCATGGATAACATGTAAGCACTAACCAATATGTTGCTGCCATTTATTGAATCCATGAGGTATCATATTACTTCCTAAAAGCATTGCCTTTTCCATGAGAAAATCACAAATTAATGTTAAGTCAAAGCAGTCATACACAGAAGTACAGTACAACAATAAAGATTTCAATGGGCACTGTATTTGACATCCATAACAAACAATTTTGGTAGAAGACTACTCTGAGAGTAAGCTGCTTGCATGAGTTTCCATTACAAGGACGTCCCACCACAGAGGAAATTACATAGTGACCAATGTAAACAATGGGCTGACCATTAGTGAACATCATTGTTGGGTCTTGCAGTTACACAGACACAATTTAACTCCTCATTATTCTTGATAATTAATAGATGACCCAAATGATGATCTTTCCTCTATCACCTCAGAACAACCTTATTGGTGTTTTCTAAACCAGATAGCCTCTTTAGAAAAAAAAGTGTTCTATTCAGCCACTCAAAGGTATTCTGAAATAGTCTTTCCAGACTGTGCTCTGCTTGCTCCGGGAACAATGAAGTCATCCTAAAACAACTAAAATCTTTGCCACTATGAGTTAATTTTCATACTTTTTTTCCAAGAAGCATTGCCTGAAAAATAAGTCATGACAATATTAAACCTTATTTATATGGAACCAGCATATTCCACAGCACTTTACAGTTCAGAGTACAAGCACAGACAGGAAATAGGGGTGACACATATATAAAAGTGTCTGTTTTGTAAAATAGTCTAAACAAACTTTATAAAATGGCATACTGCAACGTGAACTAGTCACAAGCCAGGATCTGTGCCTGCACACATATCAAGTACAAGATGAACAGGGGTTATTATTGGGAGAAGTGATCATGTGAGGAAAGATGTAGAAGGGGGTAAGTGGAGAAGCGTTAGATCAGGAAATGTGATAGGACAGCCTAAAAGACTTGTTCTTAGGGCAAGCCTAAATCTGGATGTTAATTAATCTGATTGACTTGTGTAACACATTCCTAAGAGCCTTACTAGCACAGAGTGGAGACTTGGTTAAGCAAATAGACAGAAACTTGAGCTTGTCTGCTGAATTCAGGAAAGATTCAGAAAACTGTAACTGATGTGCTTGAACTCTATCTGCAAAAAAATGTTCTATTGTCTAAATTACTAGAGATGAGCGAGTAGTGTTCGATCGAGCTGGTATTCGATCGAATACTACGATATTCGGCGTACTCGATTTAATTCGAGTATAACGGCGATGGCGCACCTAGAATTCGTTTCCCCTCCCACCTTCCCTGGCGCTCTTTTTCCACCAATCACCATGCAGGGGGGGTATGACAGGCACGCTGAGCACGCTGGCAGCGCGAAAACGGCGTCTACATGCATTGGCTGGAAAAACCATGTGACCTCGAATATTAAAAACTCAGCTCTTCCTGCTCGTACGCATATGCTGCGTGAACTTAGTCAGGGACAGAGGCTGGAGAAGGGAGAGACAGATTTTAGCTGTTGGACAGGCAGGAGCGTGATTAAAAGCCCTTATCAGGGCTACTACAGTGGACTTCAGTGATAGCTTACTACAATATAGACTTTACAGAGAACGGCTGCTGTATTCAGGGATAGCTGCTGGAGTAGGGACAGAGAGAGGCATTAGTGGTGTATTAGGTGCTCTGCTACATACCAAACTATATTTGGCACTACTGCTGTGTACCTTGAAAAATACAATATATAGGCCTTATAACTGGCAACTGTACTGTGCGTTCTCTTGCAAAGTAATTTCTCATAACTGGTGTTCATACACACCGTCTGATCACTTAGTACACGGCTGTGTACCTTGAAAAATACAATATATAGGCCTTAACTGGCAACTGTACTGTGCGTTCTCTTGCAAAGTAATTTCTCATAACTGGTGTTCATACACACCGTCTGATCACTTAGTACACGGCTGTGTACCTTGAATAATACAATATATAGGCCTTATAACTGGCAACTGTACTGTGCGTTCTCTTGCAAAGTAATTTCTCATAACTGTTGTTCATACACACCGTCTGATCACTTAGTACACGGCTGTGTACCTTGAAAAATACAATATATAGGCCTTAACTGGCAACTGTACTGTGCGTTCTCTTGCAAAGTAATTTCTCATAACTGGTGTTCATACACACCGTCTGATCACTTAGTACACGGCTGTGTACCTTGAAAATACAATATATAGGCCTTAAACTGGCAACTGTACTGTGCGTTCTCTTGCAAAGTAATTTCTCATAACCTGGTGTTCATACACACCGTCTGATCACTTAGTACACGGCTGTGTACCTTGAAAAATACAATATATAGGCCTTAACTGGCAACTGTACTGTGCGTTCTCTTGCAAAGTAATTTCTCATAACTGTTGTTCATACACACCGTCTGATCACTTAGTACACGGCTGTGTACCTTGAAAAATACAATATATAGGCCTTATAACTGGCAACTGTACTGTGTGTTCTCTTGCAAAGTAATTTCTCATAACTGTTGTTCATACACACCGTCTGATCACTTAGTACACGGCTGTGTACCTTGAAAAATACAATATATAGGCCTTAACTGGCAACTGTACTGTGCGTTCTCTTGCAAAGTAATTTCTCATAACTGTTGTTCATACACACCGTCTGATCACTTAGTACACGGCTGTGTACCTTGAAAAATACAATATATAGGCCTTAACTGGCAACTGTACTGTGCGTTCTCTTGCAAAGTAATTTCTCATAACTGTTGTTCATACACACCGTCTGATCACTTAGTACACGGCTGTGTACCTTGAAAAATACAATATATAGGCCTTAACTGGCAACTGTACTGTGCGTTCTCTTGCAAAGTAATTTCTCATAACTGGTGTTCATACACACCGTCTGATCACTTAGTACACGGCTGTGTACCTTGAAAATACAATATATAGGCCTTAAACTGGCAACTGTACTGTGCGTTCTCTTGCAAAGTAATTTCTCATAACTGTTGTTCATACACACCGTCTGATCACTTAGTACACGGCTGTGTACCTTGAAAAATACAATATATAGGCCTTATAACTGGCAACTGTACTGTGTGTTCTCTTGCAAAGTAATTTCTCATAACTGTTGTTCATACACACCGTCTGATCACTTAGTACACGGCTGTGTACCTTGAAAAATACAATATATAGGCCTTAACTGGCAACTGTACTGTGCGTTCTCTTGCAAAGTAATTTCTCATAACTGTTGTTCATACACACCGTCTGATCACTTAGTACACGGCTGTGTACCTTGAAAAATACAATATATAGGCCTTAACTGGCAACTGTACTGTGCGTTCTCTTGCAAAGTAATTTCTCATAACTGGTGTTCATACACACCGTCTGATCACTTAGTACACGGCTGTGTACCTTGAAAAATACAATATATAGGCCTTAACTGGCAACTGTACTGTGCGTTCTCTTGCAAAGTAATTTCTCATAACTGGTGTTCATACACACCGTCTGATCACTTAGTACACGGCTGTGTACCTTGAAAAATACAATATATAGGCCTTAAACTGGCAACTGTACTGTGCGTTCTCTTGCAAAGTAATTTCTCATAACTGTTGTTCATACACACCGTCTGATCACTTAGTACACGGCTGTGTACCTTGAAAAATACAATATATAGGCCTTATAACTGGCAACTGTACTGTGTGTTCTCTTGCAAAGTAATTTCTCATAACTGTTGTTCATACACACCGTCTGATCACTTAGTACACGGCTGTGTACCTTGAAAAATACAATATATAGGCCTTAACTGGCAACTGTACTGTGCGTTCTCTTGCAAAGTAATTTCTCATAACTGTTGTTCATACACACCGTCTGATCACTTAGTACACGGCTGTGTACCTTGAAAAATACAATATATAGGCCTTATAACTGGCAACTGTACTGTGTGTTCTCTTGCAAAGTAATTTCTCATAACTGTTGTTCATACACACCGTCTGATCACTTAGTACACGGCTGTGTACCTTGAAAAATACAATATATAGGCCTTAACTGGCAACTGTACTGTGCGTTCTCTTGCAAAGTAATTTCTCATAACTGTTGTTCATACACACCGTCTGATCACTTAGTACACGGCTGTGTACCTTGAAAAATACAATATATAGGCCTTAACTGGCAACTGTACTGTGCGTTCTCTTGCAAAGTAATTTCTCATAACTGTTGTTCATACACACCGTCTGATCACTTAGTACACGGCTGTGTACCTTGAAAAATACAATATATAGGCCTTAACTGGCAACTGTACTGTGCGTTCTCTTGCAAAGTAATTTCTCATAACTGTTGTTCATACACACCGTCTGATCACTTAGTACACGGCTGTGTACCTTGAAAAATACAATATATAGGCCTTAACTGGCAACTGTACTGTGCGTTCTCTTGCAAAGTAATTTCTCATAACTGGTGTTCATACACACCGTCTGATCACTTAGTACACGGCTGTGTACCTTGAAAAATACAATATATAGGCCTTAACTGGCAACTGTACTGTGCGTTCTCTTGCAAAGTAATTTCTCATAACTGGTGTTCATACACACCGTCTGATCACTTAGTACACGGCTGTGTACCTTGAATAATACAATATATAGGCCTTATAACTGGCAACTGTACTGTGTGTTCTCTTGCAAAGTAATTTCTCATAACTGTTGTTCATACACACCGTCTGATCACTTAGTACACGGCTGTGTACCTTGAAAAATACAATATATAGGCCTTAACTGGCAACTGTACTGTGCGTTCTCTTGCAAACTAATTTCACGGCTGTGAAGGCAAAATATTGTAAAAAAAAAAAAAATGCGGCGGGGGGCTAGCGGAATAGGACGTGGACGAGGACGGGGGCGCGGAAATGCTGTTGGGGGCCTTGTTGAAGCCAGTGGGGATACAATGCGTGCTGGTGAGGGTCAGCCAGGATCCCGCTCATCCAGAATCCCTGCCTTTATGGGACAGTTAAGCAGGGGGCGGGTTACACCGCTGTTGAGGCCTGAGCAGGTTGAACAGGTGGTGCAATGGATAGCCGATAGCGCTTCCACACAGTTGTCCACCAGCCAGTCATCCACACAGTCTCACTCTGACCCTCCTTCCTCCACACCTGGCCAACAGAGTCATCCCACCCTTGACCCCTCCCAGGAGCTCTTTTCGGGTCCTTTTTCAGATGTGCCGGAAGAATCCCAGGAGCTAGGAGAGGAATTTGTTTGTAGTGATGCCCAAACCCTTGAGTTTTCGCCATCTCCTGCTGATGTGGACCCTGAACCAGCATCTGTTATCATGAGCGATGATGATGATGAGACGCAGTTGCCATCAAGGGAGGCTGTTGGAATGTCCAGTGGGCAGGAGGAGGAGCAGAGTGAGGAAGAGGAGGTGGTGGATGACGAAATGACCGACCCCACTTGGCCAGGGGTGATGTCCAGCGGGGAAAGCAGTGGAGAGGTGGTGGTCTGCGCAGCACCGAAAAAGGCAGCAAGAGGCAGAGGGATGTCCAGAGGCAGAGGGATGTCCACAGGCAGAGGGATGTCCACAGGCAGAGGGATGTCCAGAGGCAGAGGACAGTCCAGACAAAGTAGTGAGGCCACAGCCAGCACGGCCGAAGCTGTTCCCGGCAGCGGGCAGTCGCGCGAAGCTCCCCCATCGAGGCCTCGTACTTCTGTGGTGTGGAGATTTTTTAATGTTTGTGCGGATGACAAACTGAGCGCGGTTTGCACACTCTGCCACTCAAAACTGAGTAGGGGCTCTGAGAAGAGCAATCTGACCACCTCAGGCATGCGGCGTCACTTGGAAGTCAAGCACTGGGCTGAGTGGGAGAGAGCAAACGCAATACAAACTGCGCCCGGTCCTGCTGCCACTGCCTCTTCCCCTTTGTTGTGTGCTGCCACTGCGGTCCAGACCTCCAGCCAGGACACCTCCACATCTGCCTCTGCCTCGGCTACTTTGGGGCCTTCTCCTTCAGCCTCCCCTTCCCCCGCCTCTTCGCCTGCACCCTCACACTCCTCGTCCCAACAACTGTCCATCTCGCAGGCGTTCGACCGCAGGCGGAAGTACGCCTCGAGTCACCCCCAAGCCCAAGCCTTAAACTGCCACATCTCCAAACTGCTGGCCCTGGAGATGTTGCCGTTTAGGCTTGTGGAGACGCAGGCCTTCCGCGACCTGATGGCGGCTGCCGCACCTCGCTATTCCGTCCCCAGCCGCCACTACTTTTCCCGGAGTGCCGTCCCCGCCCTGCACCAGCACGTGTCGCGTAACATCAGGCGGGCCCTGAGGTACGCAGTCAGCGCAAAGGTCCACTTGACCACCGACTCGTGGACAAGCGCTTGCGGCCAGGGACGCTACATCTCTTTGACGGCACACTGGGTGAATGTAGTGGAAGCGGGGACGGGGTCGCAAACAGAGACGGCCTACCTACCACCCCCGCCCAAGATTGCCAGCATGGGTTCTGATAAACCCCCCTCCTCCTCCTCCTCCTCCTCCTCCTGTGCCTTAACATCTCCCTCAGCCGCTAGCTGGAAGCGTTGCAGCACTGGCGCGGGGAGACGTCAGCAGGCGGTGCTAAAGCTCATCAGCTTGGGCGACAGGAAGCACAGCGCCCCAGAGGTGAGGGACGCCATATTGCAGCAGACGGAGATGTGGCTGTCGCCGCTGCAGCTAGGACCAGGCATGGTCGTGTGCGATAACGGCCGTAACCTGGTGGCGGCTCTGGAGCTTGCCGAACTCAATCACGTACCATGCCTGGCCCACGTTTTTAATCTGGTAGTCCAAAAATTTCTGAAGACTTACCCCAACCTGGCAGAGCTACTGGTGAAAGTGCGGCGCTTGTGCGCTCACTTTCGTAAGTCAACTGTAGCTGCTGCTAGCTTAAAAAAACTCCAGCAACGCCTCCATTTGCCTGAACATCGGCTGTTGTGCGACCTGCCCACTCGCTGGAATTCCACCTATTCCATGTTGGCCAGGGTGTGTGAGCAGCAGAGAGCATTGATGGAGTACCAGATTATGAATCCACGCGTGCCTCCAACTCAGCTCCCTCAGTTTGCCAACCACGAGTGGCCATGGATGGCAGACATATGCGATGTACTGCGTATCTTTGAGGAGTCCACCAAGAAGGTCAGCAGCGAGGACGCTATAGTGAGCGTAACCATCCCGCTCCTAGGCGTCCTTAAAGAATCGCTCATCGCAATAAGGGAGAACGCATTGCACGCAGAGGAGACGGGGGTAGGAGGAGACGCAACGGAGCTACACAGTCAGACCACACTTTTGTCTGCTTCACGGTGGCAGTTGCAGGAGGAGGAGGATGAGGAGGAGGACGACGTGGAGGTGGCTGTGGAAGAGGAGGAGGATGCTGGCGGCGAGGGTAGCAGTCAGGCTGTGTGCGTCCCATTGGTTCAGCGCGGATGGGGCGGAGAGGAGGCGGAAGAGGAAGAGGAGGAAATGGCAAGTGATCCTTCTGGTGGGGGCAGTGAGGTCATGCCTATTCAGAGTCTGGCACACATGGCTGACTTCATGCTGGGCTGCTTTTCCCGGGACACACGTGTTGTCCGGATAGTGGAGAACAAACTGTACTGGGTCTTCGCACTCCTGGACCCCCGGTATAAAGATAACGTCTCCTCTTTTATTCCGGTAGAGGAGAGGACGAATCGATTGCTGGAATACCAGAGGGAACTCGTGCAGAACATGATGGAGATTTTCCCACCCACCATCGCTGGCGGCAGAGAGGAGAGGGTCTCCCAGAGTCCCACAACATCCATCAGGCCCACAGCCACCAGGGGAACACTCTCCAAGGTGTGGGACACGTTCATGGCACCCCCTCGTGCAACTTCCATCACTGCGGGGCCCGCTATCAGCAGGAGGGACAAGTATCGGCGGATGTTGCGGGAGTACCTGGCAGACCGTACCCCTGTCCTCCCCGATCCCTCGGCGTCCTACACTTACTGGGTCTCCAAGTTGGACACGTGGCTGGAACTGTCCCTGTACGCCTTGGAGGTGCTTGCCTGCCCTGCCGCCAGCGTGCTATCAGAAAGGGTGTTCAGCGCAGCCGGGGGCATTATAACCGATAAGCGCAGCCGCCTGTCAACCGACAGTGCCGACAGGCTGACGCTAATCAAAATGAACAGCAAGTGGATTGACCCGGACTTTGCTTCTCCAACCGTGGAAAGCAGCCAAAAGTGAAGTGCCATCTGTATGAAGTGCCATTTCCTCCTCCACCTCCTCCTCCTCCTCCTCCTTAACCGCCGTAGAATTGCTCCGTAAATAAGAAAAATTTATATGTTTATGGCTCACCTCTTGGGCCTCCACAAAATGTTTAAGAGGTCTCACCTCTTGGGCCTCCTCATAATTTTTAACCGGTCTCACCTCTTGGGCCTCCACATAATTTTTAACCGGTCTCACCTCTTGGGCCTGCACAAAATGTTTAAGAGGTTTCAACCTCTTGGGCCCCCACAAAATGTTTAAGAGGTCTCACCTCTTGGGCCTCCTCATAATTTTTAACAGGTCTCACCTCTTGGGCCTCCACATAATTTTTAAGAGGTCTCACCTCTTGGGCCTCCTCATAATTTTTAACAGGTCTCACCTCTTGGGCCTCCACATAATTTTTAACCGGTCTCACCTCTTGGGCCTCCACAAAATGTTTAAGAGGTGTCACCTCTTGGGCCTCCACATAATTTTAACAGGTCTCACCTCTTGGGCCTCCACAAAATGTTTAACAGGTCTCACCTCTTGGGCCTCCACAAAATGTTTAAGAGGTCTCACCTCTTGGGCCTCCACAAAATGTTTAACAGGTCTCACCTCTTGGGCCTCCACATAATTTTTAATACGTCTCACCTCTTGGGCCTCCACAAATGTTTAACAGGTCTCACCTCTTGGGCCTCCACAAAATGTTTAACAGGTCTCACCTCTTGGGCCTCCACAAAATGTTTAACAGGTCTCACCTCTTGGGCCTCCACAAAATGTTTAACAGGTCTCACCTCTTGGGCCTCCACATAATTTTTAACAGGTCTCACCTCTTGGGCCTCCACAAAATGTTTAACAGGTCTCACCTCTTGGGCCTCCACAAAATGTTTAACAGGTCTCACCTCTTGGGCCTCCACAAAATGTTTAACAGGTCTCACCTCTTGGGCCTCCACAAAATGTTTAACAGGTCTCACCTCTTGGGCCTCCACAAAATGTTTAACAGGTCTCACCTCTTGGGCCTCCACAAAATGTTTAACAGGTCTCACCTCTTGGGCCTCCACAAAATGTTTAACAGGTCTCACCTCTTGGGCCTCCACAAAATGTTTAACAGGTCTCACCTCTTGGGCCTCCACAAAATGTTTAACAGGTCTCACCTCTTGGGCCTCCACAATTTACAGGTCCCCTTGGCCCCAAAATGTTTAACAGGTCTCACCTCTTGGGCCTCCACAAAATGTTTAACAGGTCTCACCTCTTGGGCCTCCACAAAATGTTTAACAGGTCTCACCTCTTGGGCCTCCACATTATTTTTAACAGGTCTCAACTTTTGGGCCTCCACAAAAGGTTTAAGAGGTTAACAGTGGAAAGCAGCCAAAAGTGAAGTGCCATCTGTATGAAGTGCCATTTCCTCCTCCACCTCCTCCTCCTCCTCCTTAACCGCCGTAGAATTGCTCCGTAAATAAGAAAAATGTATATATTTATGGCTCACCTCTTGGGCCTCCACATAATTTTTAACAGGTCTCACCTCTTGGGCCTCCACAAAAGGTTTAAGAGGTTAACAGTGGAAAGCAGCCAAAAGTGAAGTGCCATCTGTATGAAGTGCCATTTCCTCCTCCACCTCCCTCCTCCTTAACCGCCGTAGAATTGCTCCGTAAATAAGAAAAATGTATATATTTATTGCTCACCTCTTGGGCCTCCACATAACTTTTTAACAGGTCTCACCTCTTGGGCCTCCACAAAAGGTTTAACAGGTCTCACCTCTTGGGCCTCCACATAATTTTTAACAGGTCTCACCTCTTGGGCCTCCACATAATTTTTAACACGTCTCTCCTCTTGGGCCTCCACATAATTTTTAATACGTCTCACCTCTTGGGCCTCCACATAATTTTTAAGAGGTCTCACCTCTTGGGCCTACACAAAATGTTTAAGAGGTGTCACCTCTTGGGCCTCCACATAATTTTTAACAGGTCTCACCTCTTGGGCCTCCACATAATTTTTAAGAGGTCTCACCTCTTGGGCCTCCACATAATTTTTAAGAGGTCTCACCTCTTGGGCCTGTACAAAATGTTTAAGCGGTCTCACCTCTTGGGCCTCCACATAATTTTTAAGAGGTCTCACCTCTTGGGCCTCCACATAATTTTTAAGAGGTCTCACCTCTTGGGGCTCTACAAAATGTTTAAGAGGTCTCACCTCTTTAGCCTCCACACAATTTTTAAGACGTCTCACCTCTTGGGCCTCCACAAAATTTTCCATGAGCCTCTGGCCAGCCCACGGCCTCTTCCTGCCTTTTGCGGTCCTATGCATCCCTCAACATCCCCACTGCTTTACCTGCTAGACATGACACTGGGCCAGGTCGGGTCACTGACATCTCAAGCGCCAACAATTTGGGCATTTTAAGGCTTCTGCATGTGTTTTTGAGTTGTTTTTACATTTTAAAGAAGACATGTCTGACCACATCTCACACACACACACAATGACAATTAGGGGTGGGGTCTATTTGCTTTCCCCCTTGCCTATGCCATCTGTGGTTGTCATAGGCAACGTGATTTTAAGGGGTGCAGAATTTCATCTTCTTTTTTGTCTAGTTTGGCTTGGGGTCCATGGCAATGTTGAGGAAAGAAGGTTTCCTTGTATGGTCTCACTTTACAGAGAGGTTATATTGTGTTTGGAGTGTATTGTTGAGAGGCTGTGATAGTGGCGTAATAGTGCGACTTGGGCGCGTTATATGCACCCAGACATGCTTCCCCTGCTGTCCTAGTTGCATTCCAGCAGTGTTGGCATCCTTTTCTGAGGTTCCAGGGTGGACTTGGTGACCTCCAAGTGGTCGAATTGAGATTTCCAAGTGGCGAGCATTTTTTCCCCATAGACTTTAATGGGATTCGATATCTGGTCGAATAGTCGAATTTCGCGGTCTATTCGAATCGAATTTCGAAATTTCGAATATTTCACTACTCGCTCATCTCTATAAATTACCTCTAATGCTGCAGGGGTCCTTTCCTTGCAGCTCATAATTCATCACCATCAAGGACACCATGGACCACCAACATTTCTATTGACAGATGTTTCTGGTCTGGCTAATTAGTATACTTTTTCCTATGGAGCTTTGTCTAAAACGTAAATCTCTATACATCAGTGTGTATCATCAATTAGAAACAGTGTTCCACCCTCAGCCATAATATCATAAATATCAAAAACATCACAATTTTCTATTTTGTCTCCAGTATTTTCTTAGCATTCACAGTTGGAATGCAAGCACTGGCTTTTCCCTTTGTATTTTTATATTACTTGACAAACTGACAATATAGCTGGCTATAGTATATTATTTTATATTTATAGTATATTAATATGACTAAATGTAAATTTTCATCCTCACAAAATCATGTTCATTCTGTAAATATTTCAGCAAAGTATGGTACAAGGAACATTAATAATTGCATAGAAGTGCAGTTATCACAACAGGTTTTATAAGAGTAACAGTAACACAAGGTAAGATTAATGGTGGTGTATACAGTAATGAAACTTTCTCGCCCATGAGTTTACAATGTTTCTACTAAATCTCAATACGTGTAAGTTAATTGGTTTTGAAATGTGATTCTAAATACTTTTCATGCCCAATTTCTGAAAAATATCCCACAGTTTGTTTAATAAAGTCTTGATTTATTATAGTGATTATGCCGTAATCAACAGCGTCATTCTGATTTTAATTAACGCCAGAATATAGTAAAGCAGAAAGATTTCTCAAAGAAGCATAGTCCTTATTTACTGTAATACAAGAAATGTGCATACTAAGACTTGGTAATAACCTCTACATATGTACATACTGTATGTCATGGAAGCATTGGGCACAGCATCCAAGGCAATATATTAAGGTATTTTAAAGGAGTTGTGAAAAAGTGACAACTGGTCACATGATGCAAGGGGATCTGGTCTCCACTGCAGCCAGTGATTGGCTGCGGCAATGTCAAACTAGATGTTTACAATGAGGAAGTCCCATGGAGCATCACAGGCCTGGACAAAAGGGAACGGGGAGCCAACACCAGGAAGCAGGTACGTAATCTTCCCTTGACAGATCTGGCCAAGTGAGGGGATTTGCAAAAAAAAAAAAAAACAACTATTATTACACAGCCCCCATTCTTGCAACACTTCTTTAAGGTCTCCTCATATTGAAAATTCCCAAAGTAGATGTATTCACTATATTAATTCCTGCAAATTGTCATATCAGACGTGCAAAAGGCATAGGAATTAAAACAAAACTTTTAATAAATATTATAAAATATGCTCAACTATAGGAGCAAAGAATCCTGAACCTGCTCCACCACCGTCACTTTCATCACTGTGAACACCGTTATCATGATGTCGGGTGACACGTAAGGGGTCTGATAGACCAGTTTTTTTTCTCCTTGACATCTATATGCTCACTGACTTTTGGGCTTAAAGGGGTTCTCCAAGTTAAATTTATTGATGACCTATCCTCAGGATAGGTCATCAATATCAGATCCACGGGGGTCCCACAGATGACACCCCCACCGATCAGCTGTTTGAATACAAGTCTATGGGAGCAATCCTTCCCAATGAAATGAATGGGGTGGTTAGGTGTAATTACTCCTACTCACCACTACCCCTGTTACGACCAGCATGTAAACAGTGAAGAGGAGGCAGCGTTGGTAGGGCACCCGCCTCCTCTTCAAACAGCTGATCGGCGGGGGTGCCGGGTGTCGGACCCCTGCCGATCTGATATTGATGACCTATCCTGAGGAGAGGTCATCAATACATTTAACTTAGAGAACCCCTTTAATAATTTGTCTGTCCATAATAAATCTATCTAGGGCACCTCAATATATGGGTCTAAATAGGCATCATCCAACTATACTTGATCCCTATGAATTATTTATTGATTTTTGTATTTATTAGATCATGTGTTTATGACTAGTATCATGTATTAGAATGTTTTTTTCTCTTTTCTATTTTTTATTGAATCATATATCTATTCAACTATTGACTCATGCTTTAATTACCCACTGTTTCTCCCCTGATGAACCTTGAAGAGGGGAAATGCGTTGGAAAGTTGTAAGGGTAAACATAAGGAAAGTCAGGAATAGGAACGTGACCAGTGGGTACCCAATCAGGGTATTCCTCTGGGTAAGGCATTTGTAAGGGGAATTCTAGGGATATTATTCCCAATGCCAGGTTCCCTTATTCCTCATATACATGGTACATGGTGTAAACTGATATGAAGTTTTTTCTCCTCATATTGACACTATATGGGTTTCTCAATATGCTTTGTGGCATATGATACAGGCCTAGCATAACACTGTTGTTAGAATTTAAAATGGTTATGGATAACATAACGGCCGTTAACATTTTAAGATGTGTACTTTACCATTGTCTTGAGTACTAATTTAATGTTTGGTTGCTGGTGGTTTAACAGCTGGTCTGTTCTTGGTCCTAGTGGATGCTCATGCACAGTCATTGTACAAACATAGTTCTTATGCTCATTTTTTTCTTCACAGAAGGTGGGGTGAGAAAATTAAAGGGAGTCAGGCCAGGCTCAGTTTCTTGCTGATCCGTTGCCTAATTCTGGAGAAAAAATACTTTTGCTCCATATGCAAATAAGCAGTTAAATGCATCAAAAACATGTCCAAGCCAATTTGTGCACCCTTGCCCCTTTGCCTTCCTCTTCCAGCCCTTCCCAAAAACAGATAACCAGGGTTCACCATAATGGTGAATTTAAAATGAACATTTTGGAAGCTAGTGCATCTAACAAAGGCAATGAACTAAGAATATTGCAAAAATACTAATTATAACCTTAAACTTTTTACATGCCATAGAGACATATCAAAGGTTTTCATTGGTGGGGCCCTGAGTGCTGAGATCCCCAGTAATTGTTGGAATGGGGAGAGAGAAAGTGCTCAGATAGCACAGTCTCTTTCCTCAATGGCACTTTCATGAAAGAGCTCTAGGCGATACCTTTCTTTGACAAAGTGTTCTGCATTGTAGTAACAAAAACTGGTAAAAATACAGCAAACAATAGATTGAGTAGGCTTAGAATTGTATTGGTGTATTTTTGGTATAAAGAGAGTGTGTTGGGTAATTGGGGAGTGCTTTAGGAAACCATATTTTTTAAAGGGAAATTCTAGTAATTTTCACCTTTCCACTGGATAGGCGATAACTATGGTGAGGGTCTGAATGCTAGAACTCTTACCAATCTGCCGACTGGGGTCCCACTTTGAATGGAGCTACATATGAGCAAGCATATACACTCCATTCAAAGCTATGGGACTGACAGAGATACCCAAGTATAGTTGCATAGATTTTGAATGGAGCAGTTGCATGCATGCTTGACAATCGTTTCAGTCATAAGTAATTATTGCCTACACAATGGATAGGTCATACCTTGTTATTACTGGACTACAGTAGCTCTGTAATCTATGCTTTAAGGAGTTATAGCTATGTAACTGTTACACTATACAGTGCCTTCTGCATGATGGCAATATTTCATGCTGTTTCAATGGCTTTCTCTATCCTTTGTATTTGTCACATATACAAGGGATGTTCAATAAGTTATCTACCCCAAGAATGTTTAAGATAGCTTAGCTTGTTGAGACATGTCTAGACATGCAACACACACACAGTAGCCTTTCGTTTTCATGAAAGTACTGGAAGTGACAGGATGGCAAGTGGAGCACAGGTGTGGGTCTACAAAGAAAGTGAGGGATTTGGAGCCTCCTTCCATGATTACATGTCTTACAATTGAAGAAAAGCCTAAAGAAATTTGTGAAAGGGTGATTGCTGTATATGGTGATGAAGCACCTTCCTAGTACCTAGTAAAGTTTTGGGTCAAACAGTTTAATTGGGGTAGGGAATCAATTGAAGATGACCCCCATTCAGGCCGACCTATCGAAGCATCTTCAGAGGATATGTGTCATAAAGCATTTCAGTTGACACAGTTTCCAGTATCATTCATGAGGTTTTGATGACTCAAAGGTCAGTTCCTTGTGGGTGCCATGAATGTTGACACCTGAGCAAAAAACTTGTCACCATCAATTTATAAAAAATAATTTAGACATGCTTAGAAAAAATTCAGAATACTTCTATTCTCAAATTATTATGGCTGAGGAAACATGGGTCCACCACCATGATTCTGAGACCAAGCAAGAGTCTACACATGGGAAGCACAAGAGGTCACCAACTCCACAGAAATTTTGTGCAGCAGCCAGCTAGAAAGGTCATGATAATAATTTTTTTGAGATACACTAGATATTACTAAAATTCATGCCACATAAGACATCAATTACTGGAGACACCTATGCTTCAACAATGAAGGCATTATATGAGGCAATCAAAGAGAAAAGCTCACAAGTCTTGCAAATCACAAGCTGCTATCAGGGAATTTGGCTTCATGAAGCTTAACCACCCACCCTACAGTGCAAACCTGGCTCCCAGTGATTACCTTCTCCTTCGGAACCTGAAGAAATCTCTGCATGGGAAATGATTTCCTAATGATAACGCAGTCAAAGAGGTGGTAATAGGGTTCCTGCAGCAGCAAGAAGTCTCCTATTCTGAGGGCATCCGATCACTGGAGGCAAAGATTAATAAGTGTGTTGAAGTAAAGGGGGATTACATTGAAAAGTAGTAAGTTTAATTTTCTCAGAAATGTTTTTTTTTCTTCATATTCAGGTAGATGACTTATTGAGCATATGTTGAGCACCACTGAATGATACAAACATCCAGATGTGTTATCCTCCACTATATTTCCCTCCCCCTTTCTCTCCCTCTCACATAATCAAACACCCATATGTTTGTTCTTTCTTCAAATTTCCCTGTGTGCAATAGTAGCATTCCCCTTGCATCCGTGCAGCTAAATAAACTATTATACCAATAAAAATATTAAAACACATATAGCCTAAGGATGAAAAAGATTAAAACACACATGTGGTTCTTTAGCTTTGCTAAAGCAAGATATTAAAATACTGTGGATAGCAGTAAAACGGTTAATGGGAATCTGTCACCTGGAAATTCACCACTAAACCAGACATAATGTATTATCGGATAGCTCAGCTGAATGCAATAATACATTTGGCTTAGTGATACGCTGCTTCATTCAGGAAACAAAGCACTTTAAATCACTATGCAAATGAGCAGTTAAGTGGTTAAATGACCAGAGAGCAGGCCCAAGTCACTCTGTGTACTTGGGCACACTCCTCCGGTTTTCTCTGCCAGCCTCTCCCTCTCCTTCACTGGCAACAGGCTCAGACTGGCCCACAGGCCATTAGTCCCCACCCCTTCCACAACTGACACCTGGCACAGTACACTGACAGTACTACATACAGAAAGGTAGTTTGCAGTATCTAGCTAGCCCATGTCCATATGTAAAACTGTTGATTATGTAACAAACTATTAAGTTTATTACTGTATATACATCTGGTGGCTGTGATGACTTGCAGGCACAGAAGCAGGCAAGCCAGTGTCCTCCTTCACCAGGGACCTTCTTGATGTCACTGCAGGGACCCTCATCATCATTCATCTTGCTGTCTGTCTGAATGTGTTCCTGGCTCAAATACATTAGCTAAGAGATAGGAGATAGAGCTAGGAGCCAATCAGCAGGAAACTGACTGAGTCTCCAGAAAATGAACAGTCTGAAGAACCATCTAGGCAGCAGGTTACTACTGAAGAAACATGTGTGTTGGTGCAGTTTACAAGGAGGGCTGGGATTAAACCCTTAATGACCAGGCCATTTTGCATCTTCGTGACCAGACTTATTTTTGAAAATCTGACATGTATCACTCTATGTAGTGATAACTTTGAAACACTTTTACTTATCCAAGCCATTCTGAGATTGTTTTCTCGTGACACATTGTACTTCATGACAGTCATAAATTTGAGTCAATATATGTCACCTTTATTTATGAAAAAATCCCAACTTTACAAAAAATTTTGAAAAATTCACAATTTTCAAAATTTCAATTTCTCTGCTTTTAAAATTGAAAGTGATAACTCATAAAATATTTATTATTTAAAATTCCCCATATGTCTACTTTATGTTTGCATCATTTTGTAAATGACATTTTATTTTTTTGGGACGTTAGAAGGCTTAGAATTTTAGAGGCAATTCTTAAATTTTTTAAGAAAATTTACAAAACCCACTTTTTAAGGACCAGTTCAGGTCTGAAGTCACTTTGTGGGGCTCACATAGTAGCCATTTTGGAAACTACACCCCTCAAGTTACTTAACACTGATTTTATAAGCTTTGTTAACCCTTTAGGTATTCCACAAGAATTAAAGGAAAATGGAGATGAAATTTCTAAATTTCACTTTTTTGGCAGATTTACCATTTTAGTCCATTTTTTCTTTAACGCATCTAAGGTTAACAGCCAAACAAAACTCAAATATTTATTATCCTGATTCTGCGGTTTACAGAAACACCCCACATGTGGTGGTAAACTGCTGTATGGGCGTATGGCAGGGCGCAGAGGGAGAGGAGCGCGGTATGGTTTTTGGAAGGCAGATTTTGCTGGACTGGTTTTTAGACACCATGTCCCATTTGAAGCCCCCCAGATGCACCCTCTAGTACAAACAATCAAAAAGTGACCCCATTTTGGAAACTACGGGATAAGATGACAGTTTTATTGGTACTATTTTGGGGTACATATGATTTTTAATTGCTCTATATTATTTTTTTTGGGAGGCAAGGTAGCCGAAGAATGGATGTTTTGGTACTGTATTTCTTTTTTGTTTTTTATAATGTTCATCTGACAGGTTAGATCATGTGGTATTTTTATAGAGCAGGTTGTTACGGACGCGATGATATCAAATATGTCTACTTTCTTTGTTTGTTTCAGTTTTACATAATAAAGCATTTTTGAGAAAAAAATATGTTTTTGTGTCTCCATTTTCTGAATGCCATATCTTTTTTATTTTTCTTCCGATTGTCTTGTGTAGGGGCTCATTTTTTGCAGGAAGAGTTGAAATTTTTATTGGGACCATTTTTGGGTAAATATGATTTTTTGATTATTCATTATTACACTTTTTGGGGCAAGGTGACCCAAAAATTGGTAATTTTAGCACAGCTTTTATTTATTCATTTTTACTGCGTTCACCTGAGGGGTTAGGTCATGTGAGATTTTTGTAGAGCAGGTTGTTACGGATGTGGCGATACCGAACATGTGTACTTTTTTATTTATTTAAGGTTTACACAATAATATCATTTTTGAAACAAAAAAAATCATGTTTTGGTGTCTTCATAGTGTGAGAGCTGTAGTTTTTTTATTTTTTGGGCGATTGTCTCAGGTAGGGGCTAATTTTTTGCGGGATGAGATGATGGTTAGATTGGTTCTATTTTGGGGGGAATACGCCTTTTTGATCGCTTGGTATTACGCTTTTTGGGATGTAAGGTGACAAAAAATGGCTTTTTTGACATAGTTTTTATTTTATTTTTTTTTACTGTGTTTATCTGAGGGGTTAGGTCATGTGAGATTTTTGTAGAGCAGGTTGCTACGGACGTGGCGATACCCAACATGTGTACTTTTTTTATTTATTTAAGGTTTACGCAATAATATCATTTTTGAAAGAAAAAAAATAATGTTTTAGTGTCTCCATAGTCTGAGAGCTGTAGTTTTTTTATTTTTTGGGCGATTGTCTCAGGTAGGGGCTAATTTTTTGCAGGATGAGATGACAATTAGATTGGTACTATTTTGGGGGAAATACGCCTTTTTGATTGCTTGGTATTACGCTTTTTGTAATGTAAGGTGACAAAAAATGGCTTTTTTTACATAGTTTTTTTTTTTTTTTTTACTGTGTTCATCTGAGGGGTTAGGCCATGTGAGATTTTTGTAGAGTAAGTTGTTATGGACGCGGCGATACCTAACATGTCTTGGGTATTTTATTATTTTATTTTATTTATTTTTACTCAGTTATAAATGTGCATATATGGAAAAAAATGATTTTTTTCTACGTTTTTCATTTTTTTTTACACTTTTTTGACTCAGACCCACTTGGTTCTTGAAGATCCAGTGGATCTGATGTCTCTAGTATACACTGCAGTACACTATATAGTGTACTGCAGTGTATTTTTACTTTACTTTACTTTAGCAGGAACCTGGTAAGGCTTGATATACCATGGCAAGCCGGATGGCGTCCGGTTGCCATGGTAACCATCGGGACGCTGCCACAGCAGAGCAGCGTCCCGATGGGAGGGGGAGGAAGCTCCCTCCCTCTCTTCTGGCCACACCATCGGTGTGCTGCCAGCGCACCGCAGCGCACGATGGGGGAGGGAGCTTCCTCCCTGTTAACCCCTTCCATGCCGTGGTCCCTATGGACTCCGGCATGGAAGGGGTTAAACGGCCGACATCACTGCCAGCAGCGATGTCGGCCGTTACATTAGATTGTCAGCTGTATGTTACAGCTGACAATCTAATACCACTCGGCCATCCTGATATTGGGGGGGATTGAAGGTGGGGGCGGGGCTTTGGGGTAACTTACATGCTGTGGGCGGGCGGGGAGGGCAGGTCAGGTCCCGCTCGGCCATCCTGAAGTATTAGAACATAGCAGTGCAGGGGCTGCGCTGCTGAACTCTGCGATTGGTCAGTCAAATCTGACTGACCAATCGCAGGGGTTCTAAGGCGGGGACCACTGTGATTGGTCCCCTGCCGGGTGTCCGGACAGCTCTGCTGTCCGTGACACCAGTTTGCAAGCAAGTGTCACCGCAAGTGTACTTGTGGTGACACTTGGAGCTCATGACGTACTGTGCACGTCATGATGCGGTAACTAACACCACATCATGACGTACATAGTACGTCATCAGTCACTAAGGGGTTAAGGTAATACTTGCATGTTGCTTATGTAACTATACAGTGGCCCCCAGAATGAATTTCTTCTGGTGGGCCCTAGGCACCCCAATACGACAATGATTGGCATGGTTGGGTTACTGCATAGCCATCTCACCTAGCCAATCAAGAAGTTACCTTGGGGCTGGGGCTTGCAGAAGAGGCAGGAAAAGTGATGGTGCACAGAATGGCCTGAGCCAGCTCTTGGTGCACTTAAGTGCTCATTTACATATGGATTAAAAGTGTTTTTCCTCCAGAATAAAGCAACAGATTGTATCATTACACACAACTGAGCTAGCCGTACAAAGCATTGTGCCTGATTTAACAGTAAATTTCCTGGTCACACACTCTTTTAACAGGTTATATAATATAAAGTCCCTAGAAAAAGATATTTCAAGTCCCTGCTATAGTCTGTCAAATTCTTTTGTATGTTTCCTGGAAGATACGGCAGACACTCTTATATTCCTGCTCTTATATGGAAGACCTTGTAATTGTTCCCATCTAGGTCTAAATGAAGAAAATCAACAGAAACTCACAAAAAAAAGACATGAATAATATTTTCTATGGAACTTACATTATGCACAGATTAGAGATGACTGAATCGATTCTGAATTAATCAGATAAAAAAAGACGCCAGTGAGGATGAAGATCGAAAAATCACATGACTCTGGGAGGGAGAGGGCTTGACCTGATTGGCTCAGAGGCTGACAGACAGCCTGTGAGCCAATCAGAAGCTTAATTTTCGCAGGTTATTCAGTCTCTGGGATTGAGAGATGCCATGCAGAGCACAGCTTCAATCTGAGAGCATGTGTCTTGGACGAGTCTGGCAAAAAGGAATTACAAACACAAGCCTAGGGTACAGCCACACAGGTCACAGCCAGCTGCAGTCAAGAACCGTGCAACCAATTAGGTGGCAACTGCCTGATCTTTAACTAATGAAGACAGCACTGTATAGGCGGTATTTATTCTTAATGGCCATATGGCACAACTACTACTGTACAACCGTTAACAATGCAGACCGCCTATACAGGGTAGTCTTTATTAGTTAAATATCAGGGAGCTGCGGACTAATTGGCTACACATTTTTTTTACTGCAGATGGCCGCAACCCCAACAGATCATGACCGTGCCGAGAGTTGTAGGGTCAGCGTTGAGACAAATTTAGTTAGGTAGATTGAATCAAAAGGTAGAAACTAGGAATGAGCGTATTGACTTCGACATCATAAAACTTCATTTGAATACTGCACGGAGCGAGGGACCTGTACAGTATTAGAATGTATTGGCTCTAATGAGCTGAAATTATTACTTCACGAAGTCTCGCGAGACTTCAGGTAATAACTTCGTAAATTAATTTCGACTGTTAAAAACCTTGGTACTGAACTCAGGTTTGGTTTCAGGTGGTATCTTGGAACTGAATCTGAGTTCGCTTCCAAGGTTTTTTACAGTAGAAATTAATCTACAAAGTTATTACCCAAAGTGTTGCGAGACTTCACGAAGTAATAACTTCGGCTCATCGGAGCCAATAGAGTCTAATACTGTAAGGAGCACTCGCTCCGTACAGTATTCAAACAAAGTTTTATGCGAATCAACTTTGGATGAAGCATCCGAAGTTGATTCGACCATCCCTAGTAGAAACATTAGGAGTTCTGTGTATGTGCTTCATACTGAGATTAGGTGCTGGCAGCAAGTGGAAAGAACATGCATGTTTTATAGGTTTTTTTTCCCCAACACCAGTGGTATACATTTTGGTGCAAGCAAAAAAAAACAAAAAACTGTTTCAATTGAGCTACCACTTGTTATTGGGTATTTCAGTGTATCTATATATCAGTATTGTGTCAATATACTGTGTAATCTTTTAGTTTTATTGAACACATTGTAACATAGTAACATAGTAACATAGTTTATAAGGCCGAAAAAAAGACATCTGTCCATCCAGAACGACCTGTTTTCCTACAAGTTGATCCAGAGGAAGGCAAAAAACCCCTGTGAGGTAGAAGCCAATTTTCCTCACTTTAGGGGAAAAAATTCCTTCCCGACTCCAATCAGGCAATCAGAATTACTCCCTGGATCAACAACAACCCATATCTAGTAACTATAACCTGTAATATTATTACCCTCCAGAAATACATCCAGGCCCCTCTTGAACTCTTTTAGTGAACTTACCATCACCACCTCCTCAGGCAGAGAGTTCCATAGTCTCACTGCTCTTACCGTAAAGAATCCTCTTCTATTTTTGTGTACAAACCTTCTTTCCTCCAGGCGCAGAGGATGTCCCCTCGTCATGGTCACTGTCCTTGGGATAAAGAGATCATGGGAGAGATCTCTGTACTGACCCCTGATATATTTATACATAGTTATCAGATCTCCCCTCAGTCGTCTTTTTTCTAAAGTGAATAACCCTAATTTTGATAATCTTTCTGGGTACTGTAGTCCACCCATTCCAGCTATGACTTTAGTTGCCCTCCTCTGAACCCTCTCCAGCTCTGCTATGTCTGCCTTGTTCACAGGAGCCCAGAACTGTACACAGTACTCCATGTGCGGTCTGACTAGTGATTTGTAAAGTGGCAGGACTATGTTCTCATCACGGGCATCTATGCCCCTTTTGATGCAACCCATTATCTTATTGGCCTTGGCAGCAGCTGTCTGACACTGGTTTCTGCAGCTTAGTTTGCTGTTCACTAAAATTCCTAGGTCCTTTTCCATGTCAGAGTTACCCAATGTTTTACCATTTAGTATGTACTGGTGACTTGCATTATTCCTTCCCATATGCATAACCTTACATTTGTCAGTGTTAAACCTCATCTGCCACTTCTCTGCCCAAGCCTCCAGTCTATCCAGATCCATCTGTAGCAGTGTACTGTCCTCTTCTGTGTTAATTACTTTACACAGTTTAGTGTCATCTGCAAAAATTGATATTTTACTGTGCAAGCCTTCTACAAGATCATTAATAAATATATTGAAGAGAATAGGGCCCAATACTGACCCCTGTGGTACCCCACTAGTTACAGTGACCCAATCTGAGTATGTACCATTAATAACCACCCTCTGTTTTCTATCACTGAGCCAGTTACTTACCCACATACAGACATTTTCTCCAAGGCCAAGCATTCTCATTTTATATACTAACCTTTTATGTGGTACAGTGTCAAATGCTTTGGAGAAGTCCAGATATACGACATCCATTGATTCCCCGTGGTCAAGTCTAGAACTTACCTCCTCATAGAAACTGATTAAATTGGTTTGACACGACCGATCCCTTATGAAGCCATGCTGATATGGAGTTATTTGCTTATTTTCATTGAGGTACTCCAAGATAGCATCTCTTAGAAAACCTTCAAACAGTTTACCCACTACAGATGTTAAACTTACCGGCCTATAGTTCCCGGGCTCTGTTTTTGGACCCTTTTTGAATATTGGCACCACATTTGCTATGCGCCAATCCTGTGGAACACTCCCTGTCAGTATAGAGTCCTTAAATATCAAGTATAAGGGTCTGGCAATGACATTACTTAATTCTCTTAGGATACGTGGGTGTATGCCATCCGGTCCTGGCGATTTGTCTATTTTAATCTTTTTAAGACGCCCCAGTACTTCTTCCTGGGTCAGACAGGACACTTTTAAAGGGGAATTCACTTTTATATTCTGCATTTCATCTGACAGTTTATTTTCCTCAGTGAATACAGTGGAGAAAAAAATATTTAGGAGTTTTGCTTTCTCCTCATCGCTCTCTGCTACTCCCCCCTCATTACTCTGTAAGGGGCCGACACCTTCAGATTTATACTTTTTAGTATTTATATAATTGAAGAACATTTTAGGGTTAGTTTTACTCTCTTTAGCAATTAGTCTTTCAGTCTCTAGTTTAGCTGCTTTTATTTGTCTTTTACAAATTCTATTTTTTTCCTTATAGTTTTTCAATGCTTCCTCGCTCCCCTTCTGTTTTAGTGATTTAAATGCTTTCTTTTTGTCATGTATTGCTTTTTTTACAGTTCTATTTATCCACATTGGTTTTTTCTTGTTTCTTATCATTTTATTCCTATACGGTATGTACCTCTCACAATTAGATATTAGGATGCTTTTAAAAATATCCCATTTTGTGGCTGTATTTTTATTTTCGAGGATTTTGTCCCAGTTAGTTAGACCTATGGCCTCTCTTAGATGGCTAAATTTTGCATTTTTGAAGTTTGGTATTTTTGTTCCTCCCTGAAGAAATGCTTTTTTTAATGACAATTTAAAGGTTATTATTTTATGGTCACTGTTACCCAGGTGTCCCCCAACCTGCACATCTGTTATTCTGTCAGGTCTATTGGTTAATACTAAGTCCAGTATGGCCGTCCCTCTAGTCGGGTCCTGAACCAGTTGGGAAAGGTAATTGTCTTTGGTTATTGCCAAGAACCTGTTTCCTTTATGAGATATACAGGTTTCAGTTTCCCAGTCTATATCTGGGTAGTTGAAGTCCTCAATAATAACAACCTCATTCTGATTTGCCGCCTCGTCTATTTCATTTAGAAGTCGATTTTCTGTGGCCTCTGAAATATTAGGTGGTTTATAATAAACTCCTATTAGTATTTTATTATTGTTTTTGGCTCCATTTATTTCTACCCACAGTGACTCCACATCTTCATGTCCCTCATTTATATCTTCCCGGATTGTGGGCTTTAGACAGGACTTTACATAAAGGCAGACCCCTCCCCCTCGCCGGTTTTGACGATCCTTTCTAAAAAGATTGTAACCCTGTACATTAACTGCCCAGTCATAGCTATCATCCAGCCATGTCTCAGTTATTCCCACTATGTCATAGTCCTCCTCACACATCACTAGTTCCAGTTCACCAATTTTATTAGTTAGGCTTCTGGCATTAGTGTACATACAATTAGGAGGTCTATGTATATTTTTTACCCCGTTTGTCAATTTACTATTACGTATGAAATGAATATCCGGGGTTCTTGGGTTACTTTGGTTGATGTTTTGCACAGTCTTCTCCCTACATTCCTTACTAACCCCAGCCCCCACTAACCCCCCACTTTTCCTTCCTATGACCCACTCTCTATCTACACTATCTACCCCCTTATTAGTATGGGCACCCACCCTCCCCCCAGATCCTAGTTTAAAAGCTCCTCCAGCCGTCTAACCATTTTTTCCCCCAGGGCAGTTGCACCCTCCCCATTAAGGTGCAGCCCGTCCCTACTGTAGAGTCTGTAGCCGACAGAGAAGTCGGCCTAGTTCTCCATGAACCCAAACCCTTCCTTCCTGCACCAGCCTCTGAGCCACTTATTTAACTCCCTAATCTCCCGTTGTCTCTCTAGTGACGCTCGTGGCACTGGTAGTATTTCTGAAAACACTACCTTGGAGGTCCTGGACTTTAGCTTCTCACCTAGTTCCCTAAAATCATTTTTAAGGACCTTCCATCTCCCCCTGACTTTGTCATTGGTGCCAACGTGTACCATGACCGCCGGGTCTTCCCCAGCCCCACCCAGCAATCTGTCAATCCGGTCCACAATATGCCGAACCCGAGCACCCGGGAGACAACACACTGTTCGGCATTCACGGTCTCGGCGACAGATGACCCTGTCTGTCCTCCTAATAATAGAGTCCCCTACCACCAGTATCTGTCTGTCCTTTGCTGCTCTCCTTTTCCCATCCTTCCTGCAGCGGTCATCCTCCTGGTTTCTAGGAGAAACGGCCTGCTGCAGTGTCGCTGGTCCTGGGCTTTCATCCCTAATATCAGCCAAACAGGCATATTTACTAGGGCGTTCCAGCTCAGGACTAGCCTCCCTGGCACTTTTCCCTCTACCCCTCCTTACTACATTAACCCAACTGCTGACCTGATAGTCCTGCTCTTTCCCATCTCCATCCTCCTCCTCTTCACTGACCCCAGCCAGTGCCTGCACTGTGAGGTCTAAGCCTCTCTCCAGGTGTTCAATGCCCCTAAGTATGCCAAGCTGCTTATTTAGATCCAAGATCTGGGCTTCCAAATATGCAACGTGATTGCATCTAGTGCAAATGTATTCACCCTCGAATGGCTCTTCAAGGCATGCATACATTGCACAGGACACACACTTAGTAGCATTGTCCATGGAGCACCTGCTAGATGGGGATATACAGTACAGTACAGAAAAACAGTAAATATGTGATAAGATGCGGGTTTGCTGTAGTTAAAGGACCAGCTCAGATCAAGTTACCAACAAACAAGGAAAATCCCTCCAACCTTACTTTTTCCTCCTTGTCTCCTTGTCCTCCTTGTCCTGTTTTAGGTGTAGAAAATGGTCTAAATGTAAGACAGCAAGGAAGCTGTCCCACATTTAGAAGTGGCAGAGCATCTGCCAAAGTTATGTAGAGACCGGAGCCTCTTCATAACTTCGGCAGATCCACCTCCAGGTATAGGGCTTATTAAGACCGATGTCTAAAATGTCTAAATATGGGATTCCAAGATGGAGCCATTTTAAAGTTATATGTCAGGACTGGCGGTCATGGCGCCTGTGCCGCCGGTCCTGCCTCTGACTCTGCGGGTGATGCGGATGCCTGTGGCCGGGCTTCCGCCCCTCTCCTGTCAGGCTCCTCCTCCTGCCGGCGGTCTCTTAGTATTGGTGCGCGTTCCAGGCAGGGAGCGCGCACGACGTTTGAGAGTGCCAAGGACGCGGCGGGTGCGCAAGCTCGCTCGTGTTCTTGGTCACTAGGTTCACGCCGGAGAACGCGAGCAGTTTAATCTATTTGCTATGCTATGCAGACCTGGTCACCTACTAAGGGTTAATTCTGTGCTCAGGAGTCTCTCCTCCCTTTCACCTGTGGGGGTGGGACTCCTGGCTACATTTAAACCTTGCAATCACCATCATCCTAGTGGTTTATACTCTGCAGTTCTGACCTTGCTTTGTGTTTTTGACCATCGCCTCTGCCTGATCCCTTTGTACTTCGCTACTGGTTGGTTTTGACTTCGGCTCGTTTTTGACTACTCTTTGTTTTGTGATTTTGTCCTGACGTACCTTCCTGGTTTTGACTTGGCCTTATTAACTATTCTTCCGTGTTTGTTTGTCTGTCTCTTGTCTCCCATCCCCTGCACCATAGTCAGTGTATATCGCAGTCATCGTGGTTGTTGCCCCACGGTTTAGCGTGGGTGGGGCAATAGGCAGGGACAGAGGTTGGGGTAAGCTCAGGGCTCACGTTCCTCTGTTGTCTGTTTATCCCAGCCTGACATTATAACTGTCAAAGTATGGTTCACAAACTTTTTTTTTTAAAGAACCTGTCACCACTCAGACATTTTTGTTTTAGTACATAATTGTATTCCATGTGAAATTATAATTCTGTGGCATCTATTTTTGTGACTGTATCTTGTGATGTTCTTATGTTATTTCTGGTAAATTAACAACTTGGTTGTTACCAGTTGGGGGTTGTCTCCCTGTACGGTCTGACATAGTCCAACCAGTACTGCCAGTGTCTGATTGTGTAGGAACACAAACCTTTGAAGAGGGGAGTGGTAAAACCTTGTTGGTACTTTATTTATAAATTTCTAATAGGAATAACTAGAAGAACGGTACAACATACAGTTAGAAGAAAAGATGCTCCAGAAATTACAGTACATCGGGACTGAAAGTAGTTACTAAAACAGACATGTCGGGTGGTGACAGGTCCTCTTTAGGTTTCCCTTTGCATAATACCCACAGCACTATTTTCAGAGCTGATTTCACTTATTCAGTAAGTGATGTCATTTTGAATACATTAATGTTGGACAAGCACTGAAGAAGCAGGACAGTCCATGACAATTTTCTTCTCTAATGCACTGTCAATTATCCATAGAAATAACACAAACCAATATCTCAAAGAAATGTAAAGTTAAATTTTCTTAAAGGTCTTGTATGGCCTTATAAGGGAATAAAGTGTAAAATAAAAAGTAATAAAGACAAAATAATTAAAAAAACAAAAAATGTCACCATACGCCATGTCAGCCCAGCACATTTTCAGCCCCACTGCCAGCCACTATAGCCCATATATCACGTATATAAAAAAATAAATAACAATTATATATATATATATATATTTATACTGCATGCTACTTTTTCTGTCCAGCACTTCGGATTTGTGCACACACACATATATCAATTATGTCCGGCTCCTGGCCTAAAATAGCTGGTCAGACACAACTGATATATGTAAAGCGGACACCTTATACTGTTTTGATGATAGAACCATTACTATATAAACCGTGAAAACGAAATTCCTATAGAATGGCAAATCATATATTTGGACTTGTTACAATGTGTCATTCATTGCCATATAACGTCATGCATACACTTGTACAGAAAAGACTTGAAAAAAAAAGTCAGATCTCTTGAGAATTAAGACATTCATGTCCCACGGAGATGAAGATGTGCTGTCAGTAAATTTGCCCATGGTAATTTACAGCTAATACTTGGACCTTTAGAACTAAAAGCAGCTGGATGAACACAACAGAAATGCTAGTCTTGAAATGTATAATTGGCAGCACAATAAATTATATAATCATAGATTATTTTCCTTCGTACTAAACAGTGTTATTCATGGTTCTTTTCCTTGGATAAGATATTACTGTGTTTGTGTGTCGATGTACTGCCCTAGCTTTGTACATCATAAAATATCACAGGTTTTCACACTGCAATCAACTACTGTACAGATGAGCGAATTTCCCAAAATCCAATTCAGTCAAATCGACCTCTAGATTATATTCGGTCCAAATAAATTCTATCTGAATCTAAAGTGCCCCAAAAGTCCTGAAAAATTGGAGTCCCCTAAAACTGTGTCCAACCCCTTTCAAGCTATTTAATGGTAATTCATCATTAGCAATGAAAAAATGACAGTGACATATATGGGTAAACGGATGGTCGCCGGTGGTAATAAACATTCTATTTGAAAACACAACGCAGTTTAACATTTTTTTAACTAAAAAAAAAAACTGTCTAAAGATAATGCTTTTTTTTGTTGGCAGATGCCTTCTTCACTGTCTTCCAATCTAAAATAGTGGCCACCATATTAATAGCTTGGCGTGGGCTGAATTACAAATGTTTCACCGTAATTCTAATCTTTTGGGAAATCTGCAACAAATTCAATTTGTGTAGAATCATTTTGCTCATCTCTACGGTAAACCATTTTCAAAGAACATACTTGTTCTTGAGGTTGATTACTGCATTGTATAGCATTAATAGGGAAGGACGCGATAGCACTGCCATTCTCTTATAGCCACCAATTTAAGGGCAAAATTAACACCGCTAACCAACCATTTCTAATTACTTTTGAAAGTATGTTTATCTAATTGAAAACACCATTTACATCAATAGGAACCTAGAGGGAAGTACTTTACTTGGATAATGGCATGGTGATGCTTTAACTTCTATATTGTTCATATTTTGAAAAGACGGGCATGCCTGCCAAGACAGTCCTGGCTATCGACTACAGCCACACTGTGCATTCAGAGCTAAGGAAATCATTTAACAGCTTGAATGTGTGTGCGTTAAATACAGAAGCGTTTTTAATACCTCATTTGTTTTATTTAAATAAACTCATTATTTTGGATATATCTCCAGAGGTTTATTCAAACATGCGACACCCATGAGTACATTTATGTTTTCAGAAATAAAAGAGATACTGAAAGCAAATTTGCATAAGAGAGGCTTTTTACAAATGTGAAACACTGAGCACCTGGCAGGCGTAAAGACAAGCAGCTTCTTGCAAATTCCAGGGAGGATGGTTCTCCTTGGTACTCTGCTGCTACAATGTTGTGTGAATGAAAATGTGTATTTACTGGTGCTTGCAGTCTAAATTCTGTAGCATCTCCATTAATATTATTATTATTATTATTAGAAAATGATAACGGGAAGTAAAGAATTGCATAGTGCGAAAGGATCTACTAATACAATGTCTTAAGTTGGATTTTTATAATACTCATATATGAATAATATGTAAATAAAATTCCCAATATATTTGGTTTATCTGATTAATAACCCTTCTGTTGGATTAGGCTACATTCCCATTCTACTGTTTTGCAGTGTCCATTTGTTGTATGCAGTGGGAAGGTTCCTGATTCTTTCATAAAACATATCCCTAGGCTCCCATTAAACCAACAAAGGCTACACAACTGTCCTATTGTCTCTATCATGCTGGTATACCTTTTTTCTGCTATACTGAATAGCCCAATCTGCTATGGTTGTTTCTAGCCACTCCCGCTCAGCACCATAATAGTATGTTGATGCAAGTTGGTAGCGCCCAGCGGGGTACAATTATGGCTTTGGTTCAGGAGCTGTGATCATGCCATCACTTGCGGGCGTAAGCTGTACAGTATTATACAGATGAGATTCGTCTCTCACTGCCTGGATCAGAAATAACTCCCATAATAATAATAATTTAAAAAAAAACTCACCTCACCTACATGGTCGCGCCGCCGGTATCCTCTTCTTTCTGCAGGACCTGCAAAAGGACCTGCGATGACGTCACCGAGCTTACCACGTGGTAAGCGCGGTGACATCATTGCAGGTCCTGGCGAATGAAGTTAGAAGGTCCTGAATGGTTAACCCCTGAATGGCCATTTTGTCTTAAGAATGCTATTATTTTCTGTTGTAACCATGTTATAACGGAAAATAATAAAATCACCCAAACACCGAACCCAAACTTTAGTGAATGTATGGTGAATGCCATAAAAAATAAAAAAGTGTAAACATTTCAAAATTGTTGTTTTTCATTAATTCATCACAAAAAAGTGATCAAAAATTCATGTACACCCCTAAGTAAACAATGAAAATTAAAACCTGTCATGCAAAACAACAAATAATAGCAGTACTGATTAGGCAGTACTGTAACCCCGTCCCTATACATAATGGCATACTGTGTACATAAAAGGGAATCTGTCAGCAGAACTGACCATGCTAAACTATTGATAGCACTAGACAGGGGACAGGCAGAATGGAAAGATACCTTTTGTGGAGTTTTTATAATTATGAGTAGTGTGAACTCTTTTCCTGCCAGATTCTGCTCCTGCAAATGCAGCAGAGGTAGAGCTTTACTGTGAAGTGTTCTCTGCACTGAGCTACTTCACGGCCCTTCCCCACTGATCTGAGTGACATTTGTAGTGATCTACTGGCTGGTTGCTAAAGCTATGACTCAGAGCAGAGGGAGGGGACTGTGACGCAGCTTTATAGAGCACTTAAATGTTCATATTCACTAGAGATGAGCGAAGCGATTCGTCGATTCGTTGATTCGTATCGAATCTTGGGATTTTTCAGCTGCGAAGCGAATCCGAATATTAGGTGATTCGCTTCGCTTTTGTACGCATTGCTACATAGTATGTCCGCTAAATTATACGCTATTCTGCGTATAATTTAGTTACTCTATACGCTGTTGCGTAGACTCCTCCCTGGTAGTTACTCTACATGCTGCTGCGTACGAATTCTATTCAGCGATGCAGACTCCTCCCTGGTAGTTCCGCCCACTTCTCCTGCGTGCGAGGAAGATGTGGCAAGTCAGCAGAGTAAGATGGCGGCGAGACAGTGAGGTCCTGACTGGGGAAGCATGTTGTGGGCAGACGACCCCTATGAGGAGAAGGAACCGGAGGAGATCTATCTCTCACAACTCAACAGGAAGTCGGATGAGGTGCCTGCTGAGGTGGTGACTCCACTGGCTGACAAGGCGGAGGCAGCAGGAGTTCCCGCTACGCCGCGCAAGGACTACTCCTTACGCCAGAATTTGATGGTCCCTGAGGCTGTCACCCGGAATGCCCAGACCCTCTGGGAATATCAAAAGCTGGTGGAGGAGTGGGTGGTGCAAGTTTTGGAGCACCCACGGTCCGGTGACGCTAAGCTGGAGCGCCGAAGGGGAACCGTTATTTGGTTCAACGTGGAGCGGGGAGTCGGTTTCATCGGCGATGGAATTATATGTTAACCGCCGTTCGGTTAAGCGGCTGTATCTTCCGCCCGTACGCCACAATCTCCACACAGGGGATTACGTGGAGTATACCCCCATGAAGAGCCTCCAAGGCCCCTTTGCTACTGGGGTGAAAATCTTAAAGCGACCACCTATTCCTTCAGCGCCCCCGGAAGACTGGAGTGAGGAGGCCCAGGCCGCAGAAGAGGCTTGTGACCTTGAGACCTTGAGATTTGAAGAATAATCCCAAGTTCAGGATCAGCCGGAACCCCTGATTCCTGATTTGCCGCCACCGCCACCGATACCACCGATCCTTCATGTGGGACAGATGACCCCGAACACTTTCGTGTACCATCCAACTGTGGTACAGTACCACTACCAACTGCAATGCCCATGGCAGTTGCAGGCCGCACAGTCCACCGCTCGTGGAAGACCGTTACCATTACCATTACAGCCGGAGATTCTGTCACCTGGTATGCCGGCAGGAGGATCTGGCCACTACAGAGTGATGGGCAGGGCCAAAGTTATCACTGCCTTTGCCAGTGTGACAGCCCAGTCACCAAGAAGACCATCCTTGACAGGTCGGCGGGGGTCTGCTGCCGCAGCCAGGGCCGCTTTCATGATGGGGCAGGAGCGCCCTCTCATGTCCTTTAGCTCCAGCAGCAGTGAGGAGGACCTGCTGGCCTTTAAGTAATTCCAGCAGTTTTTATGGGAGCCACAACATGGACTTATCCTGAAGGGTAGGCACTAGTTGGCCCTTGTTTTTAGTTTTGTTGCCCCGCGTTTGTCCTCACCCAGATGGCCATGGATTGTTAGGACTCCCCCATCAAAAAAAAGTTTTTTTTATCCAAGTTGCGCATACGTGCGCCTCATCTCTTTTTTTTCCCCCTTTTCAGGTTATTTGGGGAGCCCCTCGAAAGAGGGTTTTTTAAAGGGAACCTTTGCTGCTATTTTTTTACCCATTTGGATTACAATTTTGCCTATGTGGATTACAAATTGCGACTGAGTTTGGGACTCTGCTCCAGTTCTATGACAAGCGTCAGAAGAAAAGAGACTTAAACATGTCCGTGAGCATACTAGGTAGGTGATATTTGAAATGTTTAAATTATACTTATAATAATGTATTTGCACTATTTACCATATATGTGTCTCAAATATTCGCTCTGCCTCTGAGGAGTGCACGCCGTGGCCTCTCCTCGTACGTGCCTGCGTATTACGTAATCGCTTAGACAATAGTATGCTGAGATTCGTAAGCTATTTGTACGCTCATGCGTACGTCTTCTAAGAAGTTGCGTACATTTTGTAAATGAACGATCGTTATTAGTGAGCGAATGTTCGCTAATAGCACATAATAACGTATATTTTGTATACAAATGCAACAAATCTATTCATCGAATACACAAATTTTAAGAAAAGTTTGGCGAATGTTCGGCAAATAATTTTTTAAATGATTCGCTCATCTCTAATATTCACATATCTGTTCTACAAAAGGTATGTTTGCCCTGCTCTCCCCAGCCCCTACCTAGTTCTGGTAAAAGTCTGGCATGATCAAAACTGCTGACAGACTTCCTTATAGAGGACTTGTAACCTGTCCTGATGTGTCTGTTTTAAAGGGGTTGTATCATCCTTGACATTGGTGGCATATGACAAGGATATGCTGCCAGTGTCAGACAGGTCGCATGCATGGCAGCCATCTATTCATTTCTATGGGACTTCCGAAAATAGCCAAGCACACTTGTGCAGCTATTTTCTGAACTCGCATAGAAATGAATGGAGAGCAGGCATGTGTGGTGCAGTGTCCTTCACTTTTGGAGGGGGCCCTGTTCTGATGATTGATGTGGATCTTACTTGTGATATGCCATCAAAGTTTGAGATGATAAAAACCCTTTAGCAACTATTTGCATTCCCCTCGTCATAACACTTCTAGAGCATCTATTCTTTTGGCTCTATGTTGTGCCATTCCTTTATTATTCCTGGTGGATGTTATGAATTAATTGATAGTAGTCTGCAATTAAGGTCCAGATGGATGTTACTAGTTGGGGTATGTCACTGCTAGATATGAGCGAATCATCCAAAATTCGCTTCAGCGAATAATCAAAAGTACGCAATACGTAAGCATTAGCGTACAAAGTGCGTACGAATCCTTAGCGTACTATTGACTCGCGATTGCGTCATACGCACGAGGCTAGGCCGCGGCGTACAGTCTTTAGAGGCAGTCCATATGAGGTAGAAAAGTAAAGTGCTAGCTATCTGGCTAAGTGCATAATTTACTAAAAAACACCATAGAATAAGTGCATAACAGGACTAGAGATGAGCGAATCGATTCGTCGATTCGTATCGAATCTTGGGGAATTTTTAGCTGCGAAGCGAATCCGAATATTAGGTGATTCACTTCGGCTTTGTACGCATTCACTACGTAGTTTGTCCTATAAATTATACGCTATTGCTACGTATAAGTTACTGTATACGCTGTTGCGTACAAATTCAATTCATTAGCAAACATTTACTGTTAGTTTGTTTATCGTGTGCAAAAGCCCAGGAAGAAAGCGGTCACCTGACCTAGTGGGCAGGGCTTGCTCTGATTGACTCAGGCTTGGTAAGCCAGCGACGCATCACTTCTGCTGCGACTGCTGAGACGAGCAGAAGCACTGTGTGTGAAGTTCTGAGACATGTTTTGTGAAAATTTGATATAATAGCTCTGGGAATCCATATTACACATATCAGGGATACTGCAGGGCAATTTCAGGGCCAGTTCAGGGCTAGTATTTAATCAAGCAGGGAGAGAGAGACAGGGAGAGATAGGGAGAGACAGGGAGAGACAGGGAGATACAGGGACAAAGACTAGCTGCAGGGCCACAGAGTGAATTGAAAAATGTCTGGAATGGATAAGCAAAAGGGGTCCAGTTCCAGCCAGACTTTGAGCTCTAAAAAAAAAAAGGAGAAGGTGGCACAGGGCAGCAGTGCCAAAGGACCAGTAGCCAGAGCATCTACTAGTAGTATTCGCAATACTTGGCCGTTGTTCCACCAGGCTAACCCACCGAAGCGCAAAATTGTAGTGGAGGAGAAAGTAGATGAGGTAGTGGAGTGGATGGCACGCTCATCTCATTCTCAGCCGGATGATCTGCTGTCATCTACTGATACAGTATCCATATGTAGTCAGGGGTCAGACTCGTCCTGCTCCACCATTCCACTCAAGCAAACCCCCCGTCATTTTCTGCCACCTCTCGGGCTTCAGTGTTCCCTCCTAGTGGTGTCCCTTCTGCAATTTCTAAACAAAAAAAAGCCACCGAAGCCCACTTTATAATCCGGCGGTTATAGATGACAACCTCCCTGAGGATTTCTTAGAGGGCAGTCAGAGTTTTGACTGCCCGGAATTGTCGGTTGGTGGGGAACAACCTAATTTGCATTCCGAAAAATGTGTTGTGGAGGAGTCTGATGATGAATCTGATGTGTTAGATTGGAGGACCTGGGAAGTGGATCGGGCTGGTGAGGAGGATTTGATCTCAGAGGAGGAGGGTGGTAGTAGTAGTGGCAGCAACAGAGGGCAGAGGCGAGTTAGGCCCAGGGCTAGTGCTTCCCTGGGAACTAGCGAGACCTCAAATATAGTGGGGCCGGCACCAGGATGTAAGCATGCAAGGGCTACAAGCTTGGCCAGCTGTAGAGGGCGCACGACGGGTGTGTGGAAGTATTTTACCACTCTGCCGGGGGATAGCAGTATGGCCACGTGTAATTTGTGTAAACAGAAATTGAGCCGTGGGAAAGCCACAAATGTTGGGACCACTGCTCTGTGGGACAATTTGAAGCGGCGTCATGCCGGCAATTTAGAGCAGCCCATTAATACTAAAGAGATGGTTACTTCTCTCAGGGTCCCTTCTGTCAGGCAGGCCGCATCCAGGGCAATAGCTCAGCCCGCATCCCGGGGTATAACTAGTACATCCAACTCATCGTTGCCCAGTGTGTGCATGTCTCCACCTCCTCTCATTCGGCAGCCGTCCATTGCCGAGTGCATGGCCAGAAAGCAGTTTTACGCCACAAGTAATCCGACAGTGCACAAACTGAATGGTCACCTGACATAGTTGCTGGCTGTGCAGTCTCTGCCGTACCAGCTGGTTGACTGCCCAGCTTTTAGGGAACTAATGGCTTGCGCTCAGCTATGCTGGCAGGTCCCTAGCCAGCATTATTTCTCCAACAAAGCTATCCCCGCCCTTTTACTCCCACGTGGCTGACAATATTGGACGCTCCCTGCAGCTGTCTCTGCAGCACGGTGCACATCACGGTGGAGACCTGGAGCAGTGCTTATGGCCAGGGGCAATACATGTCCTTTACTGCCCACTGGCTGAATGTATTTAGTGGCAGCGAGACAGGAACCCCCCAGCAACCCGGTCAATTGCTGTTGCCACCTCCACGTGCTTTCCAGCCAGGATTGCAGCAGCCCACCCAACAACTATCCGCTTCCACCTCCACGAGCAGTCCGCCTGCTGGAGCGTCAAGGCAGCGAGTTACCCCCGCTCCTTCATATCACATGTGCCAGGTGAAACACTGCCATGCAGTGTTAGACTTAGTTTGTCTTGGCAGTAGCAGCCACACAGCCCAGCGCTTGCTACATTACATGAAGCAGCAAATAGCGCGCTGGCTGACTCCATGGCAGCTGGAAGTGGGCAAGGTAGTGAATGACAATGGGACAAATATAGTGGCAGCGCTGAACCTGGGTCAATTCTCGCATGCTTCCTGTATGGCACATGTCCTAAATCTAGTGGTGCAAAGATTTCTAAAAACATTCACTGGCCTGCGCACAGTGCTGGCAAAGTCGTAGAAGCTTTGCACTCATTTCAGCCATTCATATGTATCTCGCCACGCTCTGGTGGAACTGCAGCGTCAAAACGATCTTCCGCCACACCGCTTAATAGGTGACGTGCCGACCCGGTGGAATTCCACTCTACATATGTTGCAGCGACTCCTAGAGCAGCGTAGAGCAGTGGACGATTTTGTCCAGCAGCAGCCAGAATCTTCCACCATAGGGAGCAGGTGCGGCTTTGATTTCCGGCAGTGGAGGCTGGTCCAAGATGCCTGCACTGTTCTAAGGCCCTTAGAAGAAGTCACCAAATTGGTCAGCCGGGACAGCTGCGGTATGAACGACATAATTTCAATAATATTTGTGCTGCAGGTGGCAATGGGGGAAGGAAATCCTGGCCATTTGTCTACCCGCCATGCTGTCACTGTAGGGGAGCCCCAATGCCAAAGTTCCCTTGCGGAGCAGGAGGAGGATGAGGAGCTTCAATTAGAGGAGGGGGGAGAGGAGGAGGATTTTAATGAGGGTGATGATGACCAGGAGGAGGAGAAACAGGTGGAGGATGAGGATGATGAGACTTTCAGGGACACAGCAGTTTCTCATAGAGAGGCTAAGATGGAAAGAAGTGGCCTCTCAGGCACGCTGGGCAGGATGGCGAGTTGTATGCTCACATGCTTACGCACTGACAGGCGTATCCTAAACATAAGGCAGACTGACGAATACTGGCTGGCGATGCTTCTGGACCCGTGGTATCAATCCAACATGGGGGATTGTTTTCCTCCCCAGGAAAGGGAAGAGAAATTAGTATCATTGCGGGAGAAGCTATGTTGTAACCTGGCCACAGCTTTCAGCCAGCCCCAGCCTGCTGCCAGCTTTTCTGAGAAGGAGGTCCGGCCGAGTCATCCACCTTCTGCCACAACCAGCAGCAGCCAGATAAGCCTAATTAGTATGATGCAGGAATTTTTTCTTTGCAGGCTCCCAACAGCTGCAGCCAAGTAAGCAGGCCCAGATCACCTGCCTCAATGAGCAGGTTCAGGCGTACCTGCAGTCTGGCTCACAAAGCCTCTTTTCACACCCCCTCGTGTCATGTCAGAGAGGGTTTTTAGTGCCGCTGGGGGGGGTGGTGACAACCAAAAGGACAAATCTGTCACCGGGCAGTGTTAAAAAAAATACCTTTATAAAAATGAATAAAGGCTGGATTACATCCGAATTTCATACTCCTCTTGTTGATGCTGGTGGTGATTAGATCAGGCCTTGCAGGGCAAAATAGTCTGAGTGTCTTCCCACTGTTGCTGTCAGTTGGGCCATAATTTTACATCCAAATGTCTTGTGTCATGTCATGGGCTGTGCGAACCCGAAGTCTCCAAAACCCTATTTCAAAACCAAACATTGTTGTCTACCTCCGCCTCCGTTTTCTACGCTTAGTAGGAGAGTAGCTGTTGTTAGTTAACGTTACTAATAGTTCTATTTAGTATTGTTAAGTTTGTTATGGAGCCTCAGCCTTTAGTCTCCACCCCCCTCCAAAAAAAAAAATATATATATGTGTGCTATATATATTTAAAAAAAAAATTTTTTACACTGCCTCTGCCTGCCGTACAAGTTATATTAGCGGACATTGTTATACACCACCACAGTCTGTTGTATTTATTTTATCTATCACTCTATTATCTATGCTGATATACCGTCCCCTACTATTACTGGCCAGGGCAGCCATAAAAAGCTCATATATAATTTTCACTGCCTATGTTAAGGTAGAATGTACAGGCTTGTTGCCCAAACAAGCCATGCCTTTTTTATTTTTCTGTCTGTCAATTGTAATCAGTGAACAGGAGTGTGTGTAATGTAGTAATACTTCGGCCGGCAGACACTGCTGTGTTCATTAATATGGGAAAATGGCCATGGGAAAAAAATTCTGTCTTCTTCACACTATGTCAGGATCAGGAAGGTGTTAAAGGTTTAACAAAACACTCAAAACACAGGTTTTTCAAGAATATTTTAGTAATAAATAAAAACTTATATTTAACAAATAAATAATATAATAAACAAAAGAAAGGAACAAAAACATAAGATTACGCCAGCCTTTGTCAACGTCGGGTCATCATGTCCTGCAGCTCTTGCAGCTCCAGCTGCAGGCCACGAATGAGCCGGGAGGCAGCGTGGAGCCTGGACCCAAGGCGCCGTAATCCAGCCTCCACTTCGAAGTCAGTGGGGATGTCTGTAGGGGTGGAAACAATTATGTAATTAGTTTGTATGATCGAGTTACAGTGGTTGTTCCACAAAAAAAATCTAAACTTTAATGTACTGGAGTGACTTATTCTTTCCAGGGGAAAACTGCTCCCTGTCGGTTGGAGCTACCAAAGATAAAACATACATTTAGCTCATATTTTGAAGACAGAAGGTCCACCCATTACACTTTTTTGTTTACCTACCTTCTACCTCTGGTAGCTGGGCTGGTGGTGTTGGAGGGGCAGGTGGGGTCCTCTCTCGCTGGGGTGGAGGACGGTGAGAGCGGCTCCTCTGTGGTGCAGCAGCTGTCAAAAATCATTAAATAATGGCCTAAGGTTACTTCTACGCTAGCGGCAGCCCGGATCCGGCGGGTGAAGGGTCCCTCCAGATCCTTGCTGCCGCAGGTACACATGTGGGGCCCGAACCGTGCTCTGGCCCAAATTCACTGTAATTGGGGCGGGCCGTGGATCCGGCCACAGAACGTTAATCCCTGCTGAGAGGCAGCCGGAGCGAAAATACAACATGTAACTGTTGTATTTTCGCTCCGGCTGCCTTTCAGCAGGGGTTAACGTGCTGTGGCCAGATCCGCGGCCCGCCCCCATTACAGTGAATTTGAGCCGGAGCGCGGTTCCACCCCACGCGTGTACCTGCGGTAGCACGGATCTGGAGGGACCCTTCACCCGACGGATCCGGGCTGCCGCTAGTGTAGAAGTAGCCTTACATTCAACTCTAACGAACAGTTGTAGCTACATGGGAATAGTTTGGGGCTGGAGGATCCCGTTCCCAACCACTAGTGCTCTTACTGCAGCTGCACTCCCACGTAGCTTACATGAAAAATAAATTAAATGTTTTACACTTACTAGAGGCTGCAGGTACTTCAGGGGCCATCCTGCCTCGACGGTGCTCTGCAACATAAAAACGTATACAATAGTTAGATGATGACTCTTTTTAATACACATACTACTATTAAAATATTATGGGTGTGAGAGGGGGGCCATATCATATTTTTTTCTTCTAAAAAGGTATTTATGACAATAGATAACGTTATCGTCGCAATAACTTTCTTTATATCGTTAACACGGTGCGGTAGGAATACTTTGGATATTGCCCACTGACAGTAGCTGCAGCATGGGCACATCTTTGAGTCTGTGTGTAGGAGCAGGATAACTATGAAGGGGCATAAAAGGGTACTTTCTTTTGAACTAGTGCATTTGCCTGACACAAATGGGAGAACGGCTAGCACCATTAACAATAATGACTAGAAAACCTTCACTTAAGTTGTTTGGGTCGAGAGTTAGTGGCGTTGCCTAGCATGAAACAAAATTACTGCAGCGCACTACGCATGACCACGTTGTCCTTCTATACTTTTTTCATTATTGGCAGTGACTGCTGGTATATATACAATACAGTACACTCATTTTTTTACATGTTTTTACTTATGAAATATTTTGTTACTCACCCTGCCATATCTCTGCACGGATCTCATTAAGCCGCTCTGGGCATTTGAATTTCAGATTGGACCATTTCCGCTGGATCTGGCCCGGGGTCCGCATGGTGTGGAAATGGTGCAGGCCTTGGATCATCTGCTGGATCACCTCCTTGTTATACTGGTTTGGATGGCGGTGTGTGTCATCGTAATCCTCTCTATCCATCAGCCAGATCAGGAATTTCAGCTCTTCAGAGCTAAATGATGAGGATTGCCTGGATGCCATTTTCGAATATTCGCTCTGCCTGTGAGGAGTCCACTCAGCGGCCTCTCGTCGTGCCTGCCTGCATATTACATGATCACGTAGACAATAGTACGCTGAGGAGTCGTACGCTATTTGTACGCTCATGCGTACGTCTTCTAAGAAGTTGCGTACATTTTTTAAATGAACGTTCGTTATTAGTGTGTGAATGTTCGCTAATAGCACATAATAACGTATATTTTGTACACAAATACAGCGAATCTATTCGTCGAATATACGAATCTTAGGAAAAGTTCGTCGAATGCTCGGCAAATAATTTTTTTAATAATTCGCTCATCTATAAATAGGACACATTGCAGTACCTGAAAAAGAATACACACAATGGGCTAAAGTGCTTGAACGTAGCTGAACCTATAAAAACATTATTGCTAAAATACAGCAAAGACAATTATGCAAACATTTTAGTGCAATTTAACATTTGCAAGCATAACAGGCTCAGATATACGTTTGAGTCTCTCATCATGGCTCCTTGGCATGATAAAACACTGGGACAGAGTCCATATTTCAATTGTAATCCACGTGAGGTAAGTTTGTAATCCAAACAGGTAACGTGTAATCCACATGGATAGTCCAAAATTCAATTGTAATCCACGTAAGGTAAGTTTGTAATCCAAACAGGTAACGTGTAATCCACATGGATAATATAAAATAGCAGCAAATAGAGAACCCTCTTTGCAGAGGGGGCTCCCAAATAACCTGAGAAGGGGGGGAAAAGGAAAATAGGCGCCCTATGGCGCAACTGGGAATTTTCTGCAGAATGGGGGGGGGGGAGTTCTGACAAGCCATGTCCATCTAGGTGAGAGTCAGGGGGCAATACAAAGTAAACAAAACAAGTGCCAACTAGCTCTCACCCGTCAGGTGCAGTCCATGGTGTGGCTCCCATAGGTCCTCCTGAGGTGTCCTTTAAATCAGCCAGTAGTAGGGTTCCTCAGATGAGGGACCTGAAGTTCTCCTCGCATGAGCTACTGTTGAATGACATCAGACGGTGCTCCTGCCTCCTGTAGGCCAAGCTCGCTGCCGTGATGGAACTCCACTGCCCTCTTCTTCCAGAAGTCGGACTTGACCGGGTCCGGGTGGTGGTCACGCTGGTGAGCGCTGCAGCCTCTTGCGCCTTTACTTTTCCGGATTCTCTTACCGGGACAGCAGGGGTAAGGACTTCCGGCTGCAGCGGTTGAGGCAAGGTTGCACCCAGGGAAGAAGTCCCAGCTCCCCTGCCTGCTGCTGGCTTCATCTTCCAGGGTAGTTGGTACTGGTGGATCACCGTGGACTGGAACGTAAACGATGAAGTCGTCAGCTGACCCAGCTGAAAGGACTGTGATGGTGGTGGCATTGGCAGTCCAGAGATCAGAGGCTCCGGCTGTGGCTTCTCCCTGAAACTGAGGGTGCCATCTGGTGACTCCTGAAGGCAGCGGACCGGTACTTCGCCTGGTGGTTCCTCCGGCCAAACTTCAGGTGGTGATGTGGGTTCCAGGGGATTTGATAATAACGTTACCCCGGTAGCAAAGGAGCCTTTCAGGGATGCCATGGGGGTGTATTCCACCTGATCCCCCACGTACAGGCTGTGACGGGGTTGGGGCAGGTACGGCCGTTTTACTGCGGCCCACGAAGTACTTCTTGTCATCCGCCAGGAAGCCAGAGCCTCGTTCCACAGAAAACCACAGGACGGTTCCCTTTCGCCACTCCAGTGTAGGGTCTCCCAGCCTTGGATAGTCCAGTACTTGGATGACCCAGTCCTCCACTGCATTCTTGTAGTCCTATGGGGTTTGGGCGCAGGCCGTCACCAATGCTGGCACAATCGGGTTCTGCCGAATAGAAGGTGTTGTTCTCCTCCTGGGCGGCAAAGTGGATGCTCCAGCCGCAGCAGCCGAAGAAGCCGCGGCAGCTGCACCAGCCGGCAAGGCGAATATGGAGTCTGGAGCCGGTGAGACTCTCTTGCACAGTTGTTCCGCTCTGATCTCTGGAGCGGGTGGTGGTTCGGGGTACTTGTCCCCAAAGACCATCTCTCCCCACTTGGGCCGCAGTTCTTTCACCATGCTGTTTGCTGTGGTCTGACTCTGGATCTTGTTCACCGCTGGCTTGAACTGGAGAGGAGGACGGAGTAATGAGGGAGGAGTCTTCACTCCCTATATGGGCAAATAGTTAGTTCCCGGTGGGACGAGCTGGTTTTTCCCGCTTCTGAGGGGGGTGTATCTTCACTTTCCCCATGAAGCATTTCCTGTCTTACTTGTCTCCCTATACCTATTGATGCTCTCCAAAAGGAAAAACAGTAAACACTCCAGAGACAGCATTTTTAATCAGTGCATATTATATACGCACAACATTGTGTTATTATTTGAGTAATGTGTTTGAACACTGCATAGTGACACATTCTGACCACTAACAAATCTTATTATAAAAAAGCACCAGTTGAACAGTTTGAGGCTACCATCAGGGATTTTTCCTAATAAGATTTTCCCCTGGTTGTAGCATTGAACTGTTCAATCAGTGATTTTTTAAGGAAATCTCATTTGCATACAGTTCAGTTTCTGGGAAACATATTTAAATTAGCTTTTTAAAAAAAAAAAAAAAAGATAAAGATCACTCAGCTAATTTGCATATATTTTTCCCAGAAAAGTAAAGTAGTGTTGCCTGGACTTCAACATTCCTCATGCACACTTGGTGGTCTCCATAATGAGAAAGTGTATCCCAAGCCCCCAACAAAGGCCACTAGCTAACCAGGACAATTTTCTTTTTGAGACACTCAGTTTTCTTGTAGTTTTAGAAGGAGAACTGGTTTGCATGTTTCATTCAGATAATATGGGGACATTTAGTACTCTTGTCCTTTTGAAAGGAGTACTGACTTGCACATATGTTTTCCAGTGGAGTATTACACGAGTCTCTATCAATACTTTTGATTTGGGAAGAATCAATTCATACCTGATACCCAGGGCGTAACTACCATAGCGGCAGACAGACCAATGCGACTGCTATGGGGCCCAGGACAAATTTTAAGACATTCACTAATGTTTTGTTAAAATTTCTCTTGAATCACTCCACCTATCCTACTGAGGGATTTAGCTGCTGTCCATTGCTATGAAAGATCCACATTCACATCCACATCACGTCCATGGAAGCTAAATATAATTAGGTTGTCTTGGGGGTAGCTTCTCTTCATCATGCTTGCTCCCGGTTGAAACTTGATGCATGGTATTTTAAGGTATGTCTAGAATAGATTGATAATAGATCGATAGATTGCCTGTACACTCTTTTTCTCTCTGGAGCACTCACTAACTCTGCCAGTAGCAAAGAATGCCTCAAAACTAAAGTTAGTGAGTTCACCAAGGGAGGGAAACATGTGCACAGGCACAGAAATCTATTTATTTGTAATCATTTCTAGTACACACGATGCACTGAGACACAGAGCAGCAGGTTTCAACTGGGAGCAGGCATGCTGAAGAAATGCTATCCTCCAGAGCAAGACACAATTTTGAGTGTCTGTAGAGGTGAATACATGTATAAAGCAATGGCCAGTAGCTGAATTCCTCAGTAGGATATGGGCAAAATATCAACTTGGAAAAATGGAAATGACAATTATGCTTTAAATTTGTGAATGTTTAGGAACTTACTAGTTGGTAAACCACTTGGCCAGATGATGTTTTGTGTATGATTCATGATTCTACCTGCATTAATCTATAATCCTGTGGCTTTGATAAAAGCTTCTGTATAGGCTTGTTTGTTGCTTACATGCACTTGAATAATGTTGCACTAAGCCTCAAATATGAGTGCAGTGGGCCTATATATAGCAAATATTCTTTTCAATTCAGAAAGAAATGGAAGAAGATAAATAATATAAGAATGTTAATCTAAATGTTTTGTCACATTTGCCCTGATATTATACATTCATAGAGCTTATTATTCTATTTTAAATCTTTTGGCAAAGTGAAAACTTAACTTTGCGGCATGTCATAATCTCTATATATATTACATAAAGTTTTTAGAGATTGATTTATGCTTCATCACAAGTTCTCAGTTGAAAGAATATTTAATATGCTTATTCTCTGAGGACAAGGCTTTCTGCATTTTAATTTAACATATCCACAATTCTCAACATGGTACAGATGGCAATGTTACTAAAGAGTTGGAATAGAAAATTCAATCAAATGATATTCTGCATTAAAATCAAACATGCATTTAGATTAGCATGCAGTTACAACTCTCATTCTTTTGGAGACGGAAAATAATAATAGTTCTGAGCATCTTAGACATTCAGAAATTCTGCACTTGGCAGTGAATGCTTTCTATTTGTCCAGCACTGGGAAAGCGTCCTGAATAAATGTAGCCTCAATTTAATGATATTAATAATTGATGGATCTAATAAGGAAAGTATGAAAAATGAAATTAGAAATGGATAACCTGAAATAAAGTTTGAAAGAATAAAATGAACTTAACAAATACCAACAGGAGAAGAACCAACCTATGAATAATTTAATATGTGAAGGAACACATTCAATTACAAAAAGAAAAGAAAAATGCAACTGAAATAAAGATTGTGAATTTCAGCATGTATATAATTGGCCAATTATATAGGAGTAATTGTTGGTTCTTTTCCATTTGTTCATAATCTTACAATTTCAAAGAAAAAGTACTGTATATATTATTGCCTTATTTGAATGTACCAAAACTAAGACCAGTTTTATAAACCTCACATTTTATGGAGTATTATGTGTATTGGGAAATACATGGTGGCTCATTGGTTAGCACAACATTTCAAAAATGACCAAAGAAAATGGTAGGCCCCTAGACCTAAATTTCAAGTGTCATAGCAAGAGGTATGAATACTTACAGAATGTCCATACAAATTTTTTATTTTTCATTTTTAATAAAATTGCAAACATTGCTAAATTCAGTTTTTTTAACATTCTCATTAAGGGGAATTAAGTGCAAATTGATGACCGAAAACTTAAATTTTTTATTTTTATTTTAGCACAACCTAACAAAATGCGTAAAAATTGAAAGAGTCTGAAGACTTTCCAAATACACTGTATATGAAAAGGAAAGTGAGTTAAATTGCTAAGATTCAACCAAACTCTACCTTTGAGCCAAGGTTTATTATAATTGTACTTATGATTCTTAGAACTGAACAACAGGCATTTGAGTTCAATATTAAGAACACTGTTGACTATGGATATAAAGCACATGTTACAATGCGCAGGCACAGCCTAAACTAGGGCATAGAGTCAAAGGGATTACACAGATCTTCCCTTGTGCCTCCTATTAGAAATGAAGGAGCTTCCAACCACAGATGTCAGCAATCCAGGGAGCAAAGAGAGTAACAAAGATTTGAAATGAGCCAGAATCAAAGTGATTGAACTACAGGCTTCAGCATTTCAGGGTGCAATAAGCAGGTCAAAGAAAAGTCCAAAAGTCAGCAAAAGTGAGATAATCAGTACACTGTCAGACTCAACAGACAGAATAGCACTAAACCTATAATCAGGCAAAGTCTACAGACCAGGAGGCAGTTTTAATTCTGCCCCCATCATCTTCAGACACCGGATGCCTTGGCAATGTGTCACCACAGTGAAGGGCAGCTAGACTGGAGATTGGTGCTGAGAGTAGAAGATCCATCCCAGATCCAGGACAGATAAGTAACAGTACACATATGAGGGTATATGTGCCATCAGTTTTTCCTTTTTCCCTTTAGGCCAAAATAAGAGACTTTTGTAATAAGTGAACTCTATAACTTATGCCATTTTCTGGAGAAAATTATAGTAAAACTAGTAGGCTGCAGAGGCTCCACCACCTTTTGCTAAGCTGGCCTCCTTTTGTCACCACTTTAAAAAGGTGACAATACATTGCAAATTATGACAAAGATATGGCATGCATCATAATCTGTGACTTTTTAACACCACAAAAATGTTATTAAAACAATGGTAAATCACCATCATTGAGCACATAGAAAGGAACTACACTAAGAATTCTGAAAACTATAATTGAGCTTCATAGCATTAAAGTAAAAATACCAAACATCAAAGGTTTTTTTTGGCTTATTAACCAATCTTTCCATAGCTAATAACTGGAAATATATGAAGTATGAGTGTTGTTGGCTTGGATTATTTCATTTACGCTTAACTCCATGATTGTACTGCCTACTTTACCTATCCTTTACTATAAGAGCAGTGAGACTATACACATATACCTATAATTAAAGCTATCCTTTCACTGATGATTACTGTTGATCTACAGTATATGCTAATATATGTCACAAATTTTCCGGCCACCCTGCTGATGTTAAAATTCTGCATTAGTTATTGGTACGGGCTGTGCACATGACTTAGAGTGACTCATGCTTTAGCTATCATAGTAGTTTAGTAGGTAATGCCATTGAAAAGGGGCTAGATCAGAGACTAGAGGGGAGTAAATTTCACATTCTGAATTTCTGTTCGTGGGACCTTTCCCTTATGTCTGCTCTGGGAATTGCTGCATAGTTCTACAGAATTCCAACAGTACGGTACTTCCCATCTTTGAAATTAGAAATGAGTGACAAACTTGCAAGTAGGAGGGGTGTTGAGGTAGGGCTGTGATTTTATATGTTGTTGTCTAGGGTGCTCAAAGAAGTTGAGGCCTTGAGAATTCCATATAGCAGTCAAGTGTGCATACCAGAAGTTTAGACTGTCCATTGTCATTTGAACTAGACCTACAGTATAAAGCTCCCAATGCCATTTCTAGTGTTCTCCCCAAGGAAACAGTACCCCCTAACACCTACGATAAAAACCTCATCCAGCTGAAGAAACATCCTGCTCTGCACTCATGAGGGACAAAAACCTTGACACAATCTATAAATACAATAAGTCTCCTTTTTTGAGAGGTTTCTTGGTTTGGCTGATATCCCAATTTGAAAGTTGGACATTGACTATAGGACGGCAACCTCCATAAGATGACACTACAGAGACATCTTTCTTCACTTTAGGAAGTGAATAGAGATGAGCGAGCATACTCGTCCGAGCTTGGTGCTCGTTCGAGTATTAGGGTAGTCGTAAGTGCTCGCTGCTCAGCCGAGTATCTCGCCATACTCGAGGAAATGGCAACTTCCGCATCGTGCTTTTTTGGCGTCTATAAACACAGCCAATCACAAGCCAGGAGACTCTACGGTACACCCAGGATCACGTGGGGCCCTTACATGTCGATAGAAGGGGTAGGCAGGCCTGATCAGGTGACCCTGGAATATACTAGTGACTGGCCGCGGCGCTCGGCTCAGATGCCGTCTGGATGTCGTTAGGGATAGAGCTGCTGCCTTTCAGGGACAGTGTTAGGGCCTTCATTTAGTTCTCTGTTAGGCAGGAATCACCCACAAAGAACCCAACAGCCCTTCTAAGGGCAAGAAGAAATTTTTTTTTTGTCTCCTGGCTTGGATAGCTGGCTGGCACTAGTAGTGCAGCTATCGCCATATCTAACCCTGTTTTTTTTTTTTATTGTTCTATCTCAGTGATACAAATCCATTGCACACAGCAGTGTGGAACCATTCTGTGTGTCAAGGTTCAGCACACTCACTCCAATCCATATATACTGTCCAAGTGACACTTTCTGTACGTCACAGAATACAACCAAGTCATTTGCTACCAATATCATCTAAAGCTTGATCCAGAAAATTCTCTGTGCGACATTTGTTTGGGTCGCAGACTAAATAGCCACCGTTAACAGGGTGTCAGTCAGTTCTACCATAGTTCCTGCACGTCACGTTCGCAAAAAAACAAAATTTAAAAAAAAATATAAAAAAACAAATATAAAAAAAAATTATTTTTTCAGTTGTTTTAGCTCAGTGATACAAATCCATTTTACTCAGCTGCGTGTAACCTTTCTTTGTGTCACAGTTCAGTACACTAGCTCCCATCCGTATATACTGTCCAGGTGACACTTTCTGTACGTCACAGAATACAACCAAGTCATTTGCTACCAATAACGTATACAGCTTGATCCTAAAAATCTCTGTGCGACATTTGTCTGGGTCGCAGACTAAATAGCCACCGTTAACAGGGTGTCAGTCAGTTCTACCATAGTTCCTGCATGTCACGTTCCCAAAAAAACAAAATAAAAAAAAAAATATTTTTTCAGTTGTTTTAGCTCAGTGATACAAATCCATTTTACTCAGCTGTGTGTAACCTTTCTGTGTGTCACAGTTCAGTACACTAGCTCCCATCCGTATATACTGTCCAGGTGACACTTTCTGTACGTCACAGAATACAACCAAGTCATTTGCTACCAATAACGTATACAGCTTGATCCTAAAAATCTCTGTGCGACATTTGTCTGGGTCGCAGACTAAATAGCCACCGTTAACAGGGTGTCAGTCAGTTCTACCATAGTTCCTGCACGTCACGTTCCCAAAAAAACAAAATAAAAAAAAAATATTATTTTTTCAGTTGTTTTAGCTCAGTGATACAAATCCATTTTACTCAGCTGCGTGTAACCTTTCTGTGTGTCACAGTTCAGTACACTAACTCCCATCCGTATATACTGCCCAGGTGACACTTTCTGTACGTCACAGAATACAACCAAGTCATTTGCTACCAATATCATCTACAGCTTGATCCAGAAAACTCTCTGTCCAACATTTGTCTGGGTCGCAGACTAAATAGCCACCGTTAACAGGGTGTCAGTCAGTTCTACCATAGTTCCTGCACGTCACGTTCCCAAAAAAACAAAATTTAAAAAAAATATAAAAAAACAAATATAAAAAAAAAATAATTTTTCAGTTGTTTTAGCTCAGTGATACAAATCCATTTTACTCAGCTGCGTGTAACCTTTCTTTGTGTCACAGTTCAGTACACTAGCTCCCATCCGTATATACTGTCCAGGTGACACTTTCTGTATGTCACAGAATACAACCAAGTCATTTGCTACCAATAACGTATACAGCTTGATCCTAAAAATCTCTGTGCGACATTTGTCTGGGTCGCAGACTAAATAGCCACCGTTAACAGGGTGTCAGTCAGTTCTACCATAGTTCCTGCACGTCACGTTCCCAAAAAAACAAAATAAAAAAAATATATTTTTTCAGTTGTTTTAGCTCAGTGATACAAATCCATTTTACTCAGCTGTGTGTAACCTTTCTGTGTGTCACAGTTCAGTACACTAGCTCCCATCTGTATATACTGTCCAGGTGACACTTTCTGTACGTCACAGAATACAACCAAGTCATTTTCTACCAATAACGTATACAGCTTGATCCTAAAAATCTCTGTGCGACATTTGTCTGGGTCGCAGACTAAATAGCCGCCGTTAACAGGGTGTCAGTCAGTTCTACCATAGTTCCTGCACGTCACGTTCCCAAAAAAACAAAATTAAAAAAAAATATTATTTTTTCAGTTGTTTTAGCTCAGTGATACAAATCCATTTTACTCAGCTGCGTGTAACCTTTCTGTGTGTCACAGTTCAGTACACTAACTCCCATCCGTATATACTGCCCAGGTGACACTTTCTGTATGTCACAGAATACAACCAAGTCATTTGCTACCAATATCATCTACAGCTTGATCCAGAAAACTCTCTGTCCAACATTTGTCTCGGTCCGCAGACTAAATAGCCACCGTTAACAGGGTGTCAGTCAGTTCTACCATAGTTCCTGCACGTCACGTTCCCAAAAAACAAAATTAAAAAAAATATATAAAAAAACAAATATAAAAAAAAAAATAATTTTTTCAGTTGTTTTAGCTCAGTGATACAAATCCATTTTACTCAGCTGCGTGTAACCTTTCTGTGTGTCACAGTTCAGTACACTAGCTCCCATCCGTATATACTGTCCAGGTGACACTTTCTGTACGTCACAGAATACAACCAAGTCATTTGCTACCAATAACGTATACAGCTTGATCCTAAAAATCTCTGTGCGACATTTGTCTGGGTCGCAGACTAAATAGCCACGTTAACAGGGTGTCAGTCAGTTCTACCATAGTTCCCGCATGTCACGTTCCCAAAAAAACAAATATTAAAAAAAAAAATATTTTTTCAGTTGTTTTAGCTCAGTGATACAAATCCATTTTACTCAGCTGCGTGTAACCTTTCTGTGTGTCACAGTTCAGTACACTAGCTCCCATCCGTATATACTGTCCAGGTGACACTTTCTGTACGTCACAGAATACAACCAAGTCATTTGCTACCAATATCATCTACAGCTTGATCCAGAAAACTCTCTGTGCAGCATTTGTCTGGGTCGCAGACTAAATAGCCACCGTTAACAGGGTGTCAGTCAGTTCTACCATAGTTCTTGCATGTCACGTTCCCAAAAAAACAAAATATTAAAAAAAAATTATTTTTTCAGTTGTATTAGCTCAGTGATACAAATCCATTTTACTCAGCTGCGTGTAACCTTTCTGTGTGTCACAGTTCAGCACACTCGCTCCAATCCGTATAATCTGTCCAGGTGACACTTTCTGTACGTCACAGAATACAACCAAGTCATTTGCTACCAATATCATCTACAGCTTGATCCAGAAAACTCTCTGTGCGACATTTGTTTGGGTCGCAGACTAAATAGGCACCGTTAACAGGGTGTCAGTCAGTTCTACCATAGTTTCTGCACGTCACGTTCCCAAAAAAACAAAATTTTTTAAAAAATATAAAAAAACAAATATAAAAAAAAATTTTTTTTCAGTTGTTTTAGCTCAGTGATACAAATCCATTTTACTCAGCTGTGTGTAACCTTTCTGTGTGTCACAGTTCAGTACACTACCTCCCATCCATATATACTGTCCAGGTGACACTTTCTGTACGTCACAGAATACAACCAAGTCATTTGCTACCAATATCATCTACAGCTTGATCCAGAAAACTCTCTGTGCGACATTTGTCTGGGTCGCAGACTAAATAGCCACCGTTAACAGGGTGTCAGTCAGTTCTACCATAGTTCCTGCACGTCACGTTCCCAAAAAAACAAAAATTTTAAAAAAATATAAAAAAACAAATATAAAAAAAAATTATTTTTTCAGTTGTTTTAGCTCAGTGATACAAATCCATTTTACTCAGCTGCGTGTAACCTTTCTGTGTGTCACAGTTCAGTACACTAGCTCCCATCCGTATATACTGTCCAGGTGACACTTTCTGTACGTCACAGAATACAACCAAGTCATTCGCTACCAATAACGTATACAGCTTGATCCTAAAAATCTCTGTGCGACATTTGTCTGGGTCGCAGACTAAATAGCCACCATTAACGGGGTGTCAGTCAGTTCTACCATAGTTCCTGCACGTCACGTTCCCAAAAAAACAAAATAAAAAAAAAAAATATTTTTTCAGTTGTTTTAGCTCAGTGATACAAATCCATTTTACTCAGCTGCGTGTAACCTTTCTGTGTGTCACAGTTCAGTACACTAGCTCCCATCCGTATATACTGTCCAGGTGACACTTTCTGTACGTCACAGAATACAACCAAGTCATTTGCTACCAATATCATGTACAGCTTGATTCAGAAAACTCTCTGCGCGACATTTGTTTGGGTCGCAGACTAAATAGCCACCGTTAACAGGGTGTCAGTCAGTTCTACCATAGTTCCTGCACGTCACGTTCCCAAAAAAACAAAATTTTTTAAACAATATAAAAAAACAAATATAAAAAAAAAAATTTTCAGTTGTTTTAGCTCAGTGATACAAATCCATTTTACTCAGCTGCGTGTAACCTTTCTGTGTGTCACAGTTCAGTACACTAGCTCCCATCCGTATATACTGTCCAGGTGACACTTTCTGTACGTCACAGAATACAACCAAGTCATTTGCTACCGATATCATCTACAGCTTGATCCTAGAAATCTCTGTGCGACATTTGTCTGGGTCGCAGACTAAATAGCCACCGTTAACAGGGTGTCAGTCAGTTCTACCATAGTTCCTGCACGTCACGTTCCCAAAAAAAAAAAAAATAAAAAATTTTTCAGTTGTTTTAGCTCAGTGATACAAATCCATTTTACTCAGCTGTGTGTAACCTTTCTGTGTTTCACAGTTCAGTACACTAGCTCCCATCCATATATACTGTCCAGGTGACACTTTCTGTACGTCACAGAACACAACCAAGTCATTTGCTACCAATATCATCTACAGCTTGATCCAGAAAACTCTCTGTGCGACATTTGTCTGGGTCGCAGACTAAATAGCCACCGTTAACAGGGTGTCAGTCAGTTCTACCATAGTTCTTGCACGTCACGTTCCCAAAAAAACAAAATATAAAAAAAAAAATATTTTTTCAGTTGTTTTAGCTCAGTGATACAAATCCATTTTACTCAGCTGCGTGTAACCTTTCTGTGTGTCACAGTTCAGCACAATCGCTCCAATCCGTATAATCTCTCCAGGTGACACTTTCTGTACGTCACAGAATACAACCAAGTCATTTGCTACCAATATCATCTACAGCTTGATCTAGAAAACTCTCTGTGCGACATCCGTTTGGGTCGCAGACTAAATAGCCACCGTTAACAGGGTGTCAGTCAGTTCTACCATAGTTCCTGCACGTCACGTTCCCAAAAAAACAAAATTAAAAAAAAAATTTTTTTTTTCAGTTGTTTTAGCTCAGTGATACAAATCCATTTTACTCAGCTGCGTGTAACCTTTCTGTGTGTCACAGTTTAGTACACTAGCTCCCATCCGTATATACTGTCCAAGTGCCACTTTCTGTACGTCACAGAATACAACCAAGTCCATTTGCTACCAAATAAACGTATACAGCTTGATCCTAAAAATCTCTGTGCGACATTTCTCTGGGTCGCAGACTAAATAGCCACCGTTAACAGGGTGTCAGTCAGTTCTACCATAGTTCTTGCACGTCACGTTCCCAAAAAAACAAAATAAAAAAATATATTTTTTCAGTTGTTTTAGCTCAGTGATACAAATCCATTTTACTCAGCTGCGTGTAACCTTTCTGTGTGTCACAGTTCAGCACACTCGCTCCAATCCGTATAATCTGTCCAGGTGACACTTTCTGTACATCACTTAATTCTACCGGACTTAACAAGTTTGTGGGTTTCAGTACACCAGGCCCGTGTAATTTTTTTTTTTTTTTTATCATACACCTATATACAAAAAATGTTGAACCCCAGGGCTAAGGGTCGAGGGTGAGGGCGTGGGCGTGGGCATTCAATTACTGCAGGGGGCAGAGGCCGTGGTCCTGGGCAGGGTGAGACAGTACCTGCTGATGAGGGAGCTGTGGAACGCCGCAGAGCTACACTCCCTAGCTTCATGTCTCAACACGTGGTAGAGGACTGTTGAAACCACAACAGTGCGAACAGCTGATCTCGTGGATTGCGGACAATGCTTCAAGTAATTTGTCCACCAGTCAGTCTTCCACGCAGTCCACCCACGTTACCCAAGGGAGCACTCCTATGGCTCCTCCACCTCAACCTCCTTCCCCCCAGTCTGCCCCCTCCCAGGAAAATTTGGAATGCGATCCGGCATACTCTCAGGAACTGTTTTCTGGACCCTTCCCAGAGTCACAAACCACTTCTCAGGTTGCTGCTGACCTCGTTCCCGATGCCCAAGTTTTCCAACTGTCGCAGTCTGTGGGTGATGATGATGATGATGACAATGTTGACTTAGTGGAAGAAGTTTGTAAAGAGGTGTCGGACGATGAGGAGACACGGTTGTCAGACAGTGGTGAAGTTGTTGTTAGGGGAGGAATTCCGAGGAGGGAGCAGACTGAGGAATCGGAGGATGACGAGGTGACTGACCAAGCTGGGTTGATATGCCGAGTGAAGGCAGTGCTTCTGAGGCGGAGGCGAGTGCTGCACCAGAACAGGTTGTAAGAGGCAGTGGTGTGGCCAGAGGGAGAAGCAGGGCCAGAGCTGGTGCATCCATCAGCAACTGTTTCACGTAGTGAAGCTCCCGTCGCGAGGCCTAGATGTTCGCAAGTCTGGAGGTTCTTTAAAGAAAGTGAGGATGGACCGACGGACTGTGGTGTGCAACCTGTGCCACACCAGGATAAGCAGGGGTGCCACCACTACTAGCCTAACCACCACCAGCATGCACAGGCATATGAGTGCTAAACACCCCACTCAATGGAACCAAGGCCGTTCACCACCTCCTGCGGGTCACACCACTGCTCCTTCCCCTGTGTCACTCGCTGCCTCTGCTAGTCAACCCCCTGCCCAGGACCCCGGCACGAGCGCCTCCCGCCGGAAAAACCACACCTTCGCCACCACGATCCTCCACAGTGTCCACCAACGTGTCCCAGCGCAGCGTTCAGCTGTCTTTACAGCAGACGCTGGAGCGCAAGAGGAAATACAGTTCCACCCCACCCACATGTCCAAGCCCTCAACGTCCACATCTCCAAATTGCTGAGCCTGGAGATGCTGCCCTATAGGTTGGTAGAGACCGAGGCCTTTCGAAATCTCATGGCGGTGGCTGCCCCTCGGTATTCCATCCCCAGCCGCCACTATTTTTCCCGATGTGCCGTCCCAGCCCTACACCAGCACGTGTCACAGAACATCATCCGTGCCCTGACCAACCGCTGTTTCTGAGAAGGTCCACCTAACCACGGACACGTGGACAAGTGCTGCCGGGCAGGGGACACTATATCTCACT
>ONZH01004670.1:0-19873 GCA_900303285.1 Rhinella marina | reverse complement strand
CACGTCGTCCTCCTCCTCATCCTCCTCCTCCTCCTGCAACTGCCACCGGAGAAGCAGACAAAAGTGTGGTCTGACTGTGTAAGCTCCGTTGCGTCTCCTCCTACCCCCGTCTCCTCTGCGTGCAATGCGTTCTCCCTTATTGCGATGAGCGATTCTTTAAGGACGCATAGGAGCGGGATGGTTACGCTCACTATAGCGTCCTCGCTGCTGAGCTTCTTGGTGGACTCCTCAAAGATACGCAGTACATCGCATATGTCTGCCATCCATGGCCACTCGTGGTTGGCAAACTGAGGGAGCTGAGTTGGAGGCACGCGTGGATTCATCAATCTGGTACTCCATCAATGCTCTCTGCTGCTCACACACCCTGGCCAACATGGAATAGGTGGAATTCCAGCGAGTCGGTCAGGTCGCCACAACAGCCGATGTTCAGGCAAATGGAGGCGTTGCTGGAGTTTTTTAAGCTAGCAGCAGCTACAGTTGACTTCCGAAAGTGAGCGCACAAGCGCCGCACTTTCACCAGTAGCTCTGCCAGGTTGGGGTAAGTCTTTAGAAATTTTTGGACTACCAGATTAAAAACGTGGGCCAGGCATGGTACGTGATTGAGTTCGGCAAGCTCCAGAGCCGCCACCAGGTTACGGCCGTTATCGCACACGACCATGCCTGGTCCTAGCTGCAGCGGCGACAGCCACATCTCCGTCTGCTGCAATATGGCGTCCCTCACCTCTGGGGCGCTGTGCTTCCTGTCGCCCAAGCTGATGAGCTTAAGCACCGCCTGCTGACGTCTCCCCGCGCCAGTGCTGCAACGCTTCCAGCTAGAGGCTGAGGGCGATGTTAAGGCAGAGGAGAGGGGAGGAAGAGGAGGGGGGGTTTATCAGAACCCCTGCTGGCAATCTTGGGCGGGGGTGGTAGGTAGGCCGTCTCTCTTTGCGACCCCGTCCCCGCTTCCACAACATTCACCCAGTGTGCCGTCAAAGAAATGTATCGTCCCTGGCCGCAAGCGCTTGTCCACGAGTCGGTGGTCAAGTGGACCTTTGCGCTGACTGCGTACCTCAGGGCCCGCCTGATGTTACGCGACACGTGCTGGTGCAGGGCGGGGACGGCACTCCGGGAAAAGTAGTGGCGGCTGGGGACGGAAATAGCGAGGTGCGGCAGCCGCCATCAGGTCGCGGAAGGCCTGCGTCTCCACAAGCCTAAACGGCAACATCTCCAGGGCCAGCAGTTTGGAGATGTGGCAGTTTAAGGCTTGGGCTTGGGGGTGACTCGAGGCGTACTTCCGCCTGCGGTCGAACGCCTGCGAGATGGACAGTTGATGGGACGAGGAGTATGAAGGTGCAGGCGAAGATGTGGGGGAAGGGGAGGCTGAAGGAAAAGGCCCCAAAGTAGCCGAGGCAGAGGCAGATGTGGAGGTGTCCTGGCTGGAGGTCTGGACCGCAGTGGCAGCACACAACAAAGGGGAAGAGGCAGTGGCAGCAAGACCAGGCGCAGGTTGTATTGCGTTTGCTCTCTCCCACTCAGCCCAGTGCTTGACTTCCAAGTGACGCCGCATGACTGAGGTGGTCAGATTGCTCTTCTCAGAGCCCCTACTCAGTTTTGAGTGGCAGAGTGTGCAAACCGCGCTTAGTTTGTCATCCGCACAAACATTAAAAAATCTCCACACCACAGAAGTACGAGGCCTCGATGGGGGAGCTTCGCGCGACTGCCTGCTGCCGGGAACAGCTTCGGCCCTGCTTGCTGTGGCCTCACTTCTCTGTCTGGACTGTCCTCTGCCTGTGGACATCCCTCTGCCTCTGGACATCCCTCTGCCTCTTGCTGCCTTTTTCGGTGCTGCGCAGACCACCACCTCTCCACTGCTTTCCCCGCTGGACATCACCCTGGCCAAGTGGGGTCGGTCATTTCGTCATCCACCACCTCCTCTTCCACTTCCTCACTCTGCTCCTCCTCCTGCCCACTGGACATTCCAACAGCCTCCCTTGATGGCAACTGCGTCTCATCATCATCATCGCTCATGATAACAGATGCTGGTTCAGGGTCCACATCAGCAGGAGATGGCGAATACTCAAGTGGTTTGGGCATCACTACAAACAAATTCCTCTGGTAGCTCCAGGGATTCTTCCGGCACATCTGAAAAAGGACCCGAAAAGAGCTCCTGGGAGGGGTCAAGGGTGGGATGACTCTGTTGGCCAGGTGTGGAGGAAGGAGGGTCAGAGTGAGACTGTGTGGATGACTGGCTGGTGGACAACTGTGTGGAAGCGCTATCGGCTATCCATTGCACCACCTGTTCACACTGCTCAGGCCTCAACAGCGGTGTAACCCGCCCCCTGCTTAACTGTCCCATAAAGGCAGGGATTCTGGATGAGCGGAATCCTGGCTGCCCCTCACCAGCACGCATTGTATCCCCACTGGCTTCAACAAGGCCCCAACAGCATTTCCGCGCCCCCGTCCTCGTCCACGTCCACGTTCGATTCCGCTAGCCCTCCGCATTTTTTTTTTTTGGTTACAATATTTGGCATACACAGCCGTATACTACCAGGTCAGACGGTGTGTATTAACACCACGTATATACAAGAGTTTTGCAGGCACGCAGAACGCACAATACAGGTGCCAAATAAAAGGCCTTTTTTTAAAATATTTCTAGGTACACAGCCGTGTCCTACAAGGTCAGACGGTGTGTATTAACACCACGTATATACAAGAGTTTTGCAGGCACGCAGAACGCACAATACAGGTGCCAAATAAAAGGCCTTTTTTTTAAAATATTTCTAGGTACACAGCCGTGTACTACCAGGTCAGACGGTGTGTATTAACACCACGTATATACAAGAGTTTTGCAGGCACGCAGAACGCACAATACAGGTGCCAAATAAATGGCCTTTTTTTAAATATTTCTAGGTACACAGCCGTGTACTACAAGGTCAGACGGTGTGTATTAACACCATGTATATACAAGAGTTTTGCAGGCACGCAGAACGCACAATACAGGTGCCAAATAAAAGGCCTTTTTTTAAATATTTCTAGGTACACAGCCGTGTACTACCAGGTCAGACGGTGTGTATTAACACCACGTATATACAAGAGTTTTGCAGGCACGCAGAACGCACAATACAGGTGCCAAATAAAAGGCCTTTTTTTTAATATTTCTAGGTACACAGCCGTGTACTACAAGGTCAGACGGTGTGTATTAACACCACGTATATACAAGAGTTTTGCAGGCACGCAGAACGCACAATACAGGTGCCAAATAAAAGGCCTTTTTTTAAATATTTCTAGGTACACAGCCGTGTACTACCAGGTCAGACGGTGTGTATTAACACCACGTATATACAAGAGTTTTGCAGGCACGCAGAACGCACAATACAGGTGCCAAATAAAAGGCCTTTTTTTTAATATTTCTAGGTACACAGCCGTGTACTACAAGGTCAGACGGTGTGTATTAACACCACGTATATACAAGAGTTTTGCAGGCACGCAGAACGCACAATACAGGCGCCAAATAAAACGCCTTTTTTTTTAATATTTCTAGGTACACAGCCATGTGCTACAAGGTCAGACGGTGTGTATTAACACCACGTATATACAGGAGTTTTGCAGGCACGCAGAACGCACAATACAGGTGCCAAAGAAAAGGCCTTTTTTTTATATTTCTAGGTACACAGCCGTGTACTACCAGGTCAGACGGTGTGTATTAACACCACGTATATACAAGAGTTTTGCAGGCACGCAGAACGCACAATACAGGTGCCAAATAAAAGGCCTTTTTTTTAAATATTTCTAGGTACACAGCCGTGTACTACAAGGTCAGACGGTAGTGTATTAACACCACGTATATACAAGAGTTTTGCAGGCACGCAGAACGCACAATACAGGTGCCAAATAAAAGGCCTTTTTTTAAAATATTTCTAGGTACACAGCCGTGTACTAACAGGTCAGACGGTGGGTATTAACAGCACGTATATAAAAGAGTTTTGCAGGCACGCAGAACGCACAGTACAGGTGCCAAATAAAAGGACTTTTTTTAAAATATGTCTTATTACACAGCCGTGTACTAACAGGTCAGACGGTGGGTATTAACAGCACGTATATAAAAGAGTTTTGCAGGCACGCAGAATGTACAGTACAGGTGCCAAATAAAAGGACTTTTTTTAAATATGTCTGATTACACAGCCGTGTACTAACAGGTCAGACGGTGGGTATTAACAGCACATATATAAAAGAGTTTTGGAGGCACGCAGAACGCACAACACAGGTGCCAAATAAAAGGCCTTTTTTTTAAATATGTCTGATTACACAGCCGTGTACTAACAGGTCAGACGGTGGGTATTAACAGCACGTATATGAAAGAGTTTTGCAGGCACGCAGAACGCACAATACAGGTGCCAAATAACAGGACTTTTTTTTAAATATGTCTGAGTACACAGCCGTGTACTAACAGGTCAGACGGTGGGTATTTACACCTGGTATACAAAAAGGGTATTGCAGGCACACAGAACCCAGAACACTAGAGCCAAAGAAACTGTATTTAAAAAAAAAAAAATGTACACAGCCGTATACTGCCAGAAGATCAGATGGTGCATATACACACTAGGTATATAACAGGGTTTTGCAGCCAAAAAGAACGCAGAACAGTAGTGCCAAATATAGTTTGGTATGTAGCAGAGCACCTAATACACCACTAATGCCTCTCTCTGTCCCTACTCCAGCAGCTATCCCTGAATACAGCAGCCGTTCTCTGCAGAGTGTATATAGTAGTAAAGCTATCACTGTACTGCACTATAGTAGCCCTGATAAGGGCTTTTAATCACGCTCCTGCCTGTCCAACAGCTAAAACCTATCTCTCCCTTCTCCAGCCTCTGTCCCTGACTAAGTTCACGCAGCATATGCGAACGAGCAGGAAGACCTGAGTTTTTAATATTCGAGGTCACGTGGTTTTTCCAGCCAATCCATGTAGACGCCGTTTTCGCGCTGCCAGCGTGCTCCGCGGGCCTGTCATACCCCCCCTGCATGGTGATTGGTGGAAAAAGAGCGCCAGGGAAGGTGGGAGGGGAAACAAATTCTAAGTGCGCCATCGCCGTTATACTCGATCGAAATCGAGTATGCCGAATAGCGTAGTATTCGATCGAATGCCGGCTCGATCGAACACTACTCGCTCATCTCTAATGGTGACTACATATTGTATATAGTGTATATGTGACAGTGATAGTGACTACATAGTGTATATAGTGTATATGTGACAGTGGTGGTGACTGCATAGTGTATATAGTGTATATGTGTCAGTGGGGGACTGCATAATGTATATAGTGTATATGTGACAGTGTGGGGGGCATACAATGACGATAAAGTGAAATCACATTCCCTATTGGTGTGTTAACATCACCTAATTTCACATCATATTTCGTTTTCTATTCTTCTGATCTGTCCGAAAAACAGAGCATAAAAAATAAAATAAAAGAAAATACTTTATTTAGCATCCATGTGAGATTTGTTATTTTAGATGGTAGGAAAAGTCCTCCACACAGGACGTTTTCTCCTGTAAAAAAAAAAGGATCTCAGATGGCAATGGCTAAAATAGATGCAAAATAAGCACAACAGATGCTCAAAATAAAGGATTTTTTAATTTTTTTTTTATTTTCTGATCTTACAGATCAAAAGAATGGAAAACGAAACATGATGTGACCTTACTTGCAAATGATACCAACCTAATGAAAAGGATCATTGTTTGTATTGGACCCCCCAACAAGCATTATGACCATGCCTAACGGTTTGGTGACCCCACCTACTTGGTCTGACTCTGCCTTCTACTAGTTTGGCCCTGCCTACAACATGGGACCACTTAAATATTATTTTCCAGGGCCACTTTGAATTTCCAATCCGCCCCTGGTTCTGTCTATTGTTTTCTCCCGTTGTTCCCCACCCTGTATGCCCCAGCATGTACCTAGGCTAGGGACTGCCATCCAGTTGTATGCCATTGCCTAGGATGGGCCCTGCAAGTAGGCAGGGTCATTGGTGGGGTTGACCTCAGGGCTGCACCCTATCCTATGGGCAAACAGAGGTGGCAGCTAGCCACCGCAGGAGAAGTTCCCTCCTTCTCCCATTCCCCCTTGCAACAGCCAGGCCACATCCATGTGCAGTATGGTGTCATTCACATCTTCAGCATCCATGTCTGCTTTTTCTGCTCAGCCATTGATAACAGAATGCGTGGCCAGGAAACAACTCTACACGCCCAGCAATCCGATGCGCGAGCTTAAGTCCCACCTGGCCAAATTGCTGGCGGTGTCGTTGCTGCCTTACCATTTATTGAAGTCTGCTGCCTTTAGGAAGCTAATATCATGCGCTCAGTCTCCCTGGAAGATTCCTAGCCAGCATTATTTCTCCCAAAAAGCCATTGCCTTGTACTCTCACATGGCGGACAACGTGAGCCGCGTCCTTGCGATTCTCACTGTGCAGCAAGGTTCACGGCTCAGTGGATACCATGGAGCAGCTCCTACAGGCAGGGACAGTACATGTCTTTCATAGCCCACTGGATCAATTTTGTTTCTGCCACCAGTGAGGCAGTACCGCGATAAAGAAGCCAGGTCCTTTTGACCCCTCCACGATTGTGTCCGCCTGGCTCCCACACCAGGCACTTATCTGCCTCCTCCTTCTCCATGGACACATTCCCTTCCCAACAGCAGCAGGGCACAGGGTCAGTGACCCTTTCTTCTTATCACGTGTCAACCATTGCCACACATTGCCACGTGTTGGAGCTGATTTGCCTGAGAGAGAGAGTAGCCACAACAGCAGTCAGTTGCTCAAGTCCATCAAGCAGCAAGCATCCCGCTGGCTGTCACCCCGCCGACACCAACTGGGCAAGTAGTCAGTCAGCAACAATGGGTATGACATCCTGGCCACCCTGAACCTGGGAAAATAACATATGCCCCTGTATGGTGCATGTAATCAAACTAGTGGTGCAGTGCTTTCTGAATAAGTACACTGGCTGGCAAAAGTCCAGGAGACTGTCAAAGCACTTCAGCTACTCTTACATGGAGAGGAATGCTGCTACACCTCTTAATCCGCTAAGTGCCAACTCACTGGAATTCAACATTACACATGCTCAAGCGTCTGTATGAGCAGTGGAAAGCTGTCAACAATGTTTTCATGCATCAGACAGCATGTGTTGTTTCAAGGTTAGGCAGTGGCAGCTTATACGAGACGTCTGTTGGGTGCTGAAGCCCTTCAAAGAGGCCTCAAAGTTTGTCAGCAGGCATATTAGGTGCTGTCAGCATACCATAGTTTCTAATAATCGCAACAGGCTTAAAACAGTCCTGGGTTTCTCAGGATGTCTCGTCTATCAGTCCATGTACACAGTATTCAATGACAGCTATGTTGTGTGGAGTGGTTGCACTGTGCAAGCAACAAATGAGCCAATTGTATTATATTAACATCTTCTATATTTCATCATTATTCAAAAAATTTAATCGACATATACTAAAGTCCATGTTTAAAAACTCAAAATCAAGGAGGCAGACAATGCTCAAGACTGTGCTGCCATGATGTTTTGGGGCGTTCCCCTTCTTCAGACATGCTCAATGTGTTTCTCAGCATGAATAAATAGCCCTACTTCATTCCTTTTTATAAGCACACGCAGTTCAGTCGACCGAACTTTTTTTTCCGTCCAGCATAACGGAAACCAGACGGATCTGTTATGCTTACCTATATACTTCTATTATGACGGATCAAAACGGAATTCCTCTAAAGGTTTCTGTTTTGATTTCCATCTTGTGGATTCCGTTTTTTCTCCGTTATAACGATGTTATAATGGAAAGCCTGAATGGAATGCAGACGGTGATGTGAACAAGCCCTAAGCCCTATACCTGGCGTTTCATCCGGCAGAATTTTGAAGAGGTGCTGGCCTCTACATAACTTCTGCGGATCCTCACCCACTTCTAAATGTAAGACGGCTTCCTAGCTGTCTTACATTTAGACCATTTTGTATGCCTAAAACAGGCATAGAAAATGGTAAATGAGATGGGTCCGCCAGCCTGTCCCCTTCCCCACCCTTTTTTAGACCTGGCATGAGCAGGGAGAAGTCGCAGATTGCCACGAAAAAGGATCTTTGCACTGCAATCTGCGCCAAAATACACCTAATTTAGCCGTATTTCTGATTTCTGTGTTTCATCTCACTGAATTTTCTGGCTACTCCTGTCTCTCTAAATGATTTTTTATCAGTAGCTGTGTCGCATTTTAACCACGTTAGTTCACTCTCAGTCTGACAGGTTGTGATGTCTGTCCAATTTAGCACTTGCCACAACTACTTTTAAGCAATTAAATGACCCCAGCAAGTGGGGCTAGGAGTTAGTTTACATCTGACATGATCAGTCTGCTGAGCAGTTTATCCAGCTTTTTATGAATATTTGGCAATAAGTAAAACAGGCACATGAGGGTGTAGATTATTCATAGCCAAAAATAGATCTCTCCCAATAATGCGTGTTGCAAGAGCCTCATTCAAATAATCATTGATTTCTTTCTTATATATTAGAGTAGGTTCGCCACTCAATTTACGATATACATTTTCATCTCCTAACTGATTTAAGGCCGCCTCCTCATACATATTCTGATTCATTATAACAACCCCTCCTCCTTTATCAGCATTTTTTATGATAATAGAATAGAATATGACTTTGGGCAAGACGAAGTTTGGCTCCACTGAGCCAATACATTTTAATTCTGTACAGAAACAGCATTAACATTGAAGTTTGTGAATGAATCGACTTCGGATCTATGACCCGAAGTTCTATTCTCTCAAGCTTATTTACTACAGATGTGTGAGCTGGTGTGTTGCACTGGCAATTTGTGTCAGCTATTGGTTCGTGAGATGGCGAATCAAACAGAGTAACCAGGCAATCTGTGGCAGTTAAAAGGTATACATGTGGTGTGCTCTTAGTACTAGCAATAGTAATTAAATAAATGTGGCTTGAACTCCACATAGCACAGCTACTACAGGTGTATGAGCCAGTGTGTTGCACAGGGTAACCACTCCAGACAGTATACTAAATGCACACAAACTGATAGATGACACAGGCTCAAAACAGTCCTAGGTTTGTCAGGCTGTTTTAGTTATCTAAGCTATGGTATGCTGACAGGACCAAATAGTGTATACCAATGGTATGTATCTCTGGACCACTAATCTGAGTGTAAGCTAAATTAATGCACCCAGCAGAGCTGAGAGTGCGGCCAGCACGAATCATAATGTGGGCATGAACTCCACATAGCTTTATGGGTCAACTCACTACCATGATCACACTACTGTAACCTAACATAGGACCCAGTAGTTTGAATACATGGCCTGTCAGTACAGAACGACAGTACCCTAATAAGTTCACGTTCAGTAAAACTTTATTCAGAGCTGAACCCAGACAAACTCCAATTTTCACCCAGGCAGCGCCACTAATATGAGCATCAGAACATTTCTCCTGAATTGCACAGGGCAAAGGCATTTTATGGAGATCCGGTGACGTACTGGGTCTCTATACGGGTTTCCGCCCAGCAGTGAGGCCAGTGAAAACGGAGGAAACCTCCACCTAGTAGTGTAAAAACATAAACAAACAAAGAAGCCCTTGCATGAAATTCTCTGATGCTCATATCAAAGGGGCCAGAGGGGTGAAAATGTGGGTATGTCCGGGTTCAACCCGGACAACCCTTTTAAAGGCGGCAGTGTAATTCCTGCTTCCAATCAGCCATCTGAGTTTCCCCCCACTGTATATAAACTTCCAGAAATGTGTGGGAAACTGCAGACTGACTGATAATTTGAATTTCACACTGTGGGTAATTTTTGGGATATATATTTTACTGTAATCAATAAAATCTAGGTTTTTAACCCCTTCGTGCCCAGCGCCGTAATAGCACGGCGCTGGGCGGGTCTTTAAAGATGGCGCCCGCTCCTGTGCAGAGCGGACGCCATAGCCGTGGGTGGCCTGCTGTTTCTTATAGCCACCTGTAGCTGATGTCCGCAACTGGCAGAAATGCTGATCGCTGACATTTAACCCCTCAGATGCCGTGGTCAATCCTGACACACTTCCGGTTCTTGCTCCGGCTCCCCGTGTGGCGATCAGAGTTGCTGGAGGGTGTTTGCAGCAGCCCCTGTCTTTGTGAATTGGAGGAGGCCGCTGCATAGTATTTCCTATGGAGCCCTTGCCTGCAATAGGGCTCCATAGGAAAGTAGTAAAATCATCATAAACTCCAATACAAGTGGAGACCAATGCATTGGAATCTATGTAAATACCATCTAATGATTGCTTGTTATAGTTCCCTATGGGAACTATAAAAAATGGTAAAATAATTAAATATTTTTTTAAATAAAAAAGCATAAAAAATCACCTCCCTTTCCCCAAAATAAAAATAAAAGAACTAAAAAAATTTAAAAAATACACATCATGGGTATCGTCATGTGCGAAAAACCATAGTATAAAAATATAAAAATTTATTTCCCATACAGCAAACATTGAGACAGAAAAAAGTGTCAAAATGGCAGATTCGCCGTTTTTGGTCGCTTCATTTTGTAAAAAAAATTAAATAAAAAGTGATCAAAAAGTCACACACACCCCAGAATGGTATCAATGAAAAGTTCAGATCACCGTGCAAAAAACGAACCCCTATACAGCTCCTTCCACATAAATATAAAAAAGTTATAGGGGTCAAAATATTTTGACGAAAAAAAAAATTTTTTTTTCAACTTTATAATTATTTTATCACTATCAAAATGCAAGAAAAACTATACATATAAGATATCGCCGGATTCGTATTGACCTGTAGAATGAAAGTAACTGTTCAGTTTTATTGCACATCGAAGGTCGTAAATAAAAAAACCCCTAAAAATTTCACCCCATTTGGAATTTTTTTCCCGCTTCCCACTACATCATATGCAATATTAAATGGTGGCGTTGGAAAGTACAACTTGTCCCGCAAAAAACAAGCCCTCATACAGCTATGTGAACAGAAAAAATAAAAAAGTTATGGTTCTGTAAAGGCAGGGAGTGCAAAATGAAAACGCAAAAACAAAACCCTCTGGGGCTGAAAGGGTTAAAGCATCTATTAATGGGGGGGGGGTCTCTAGCGGGATTTATTGGGCCTTATGACCCTTCTTTCCCTGCCTTGAACTGCCTTCCAACATGTACCATATGGTTGCTGCCTCATCTGCTGCTGTTCCTCGTTGCTAATCCCCTACTACCATTAATATTAATGCAAAGCATCTGGCACTGCTACCACTACTACTACTACTACCACCACCACTACCACTACCACTACCAACATTACTACTACTCATAGACAGTTGACCTTCTGTCTTAGATGTTCCATACTATGCTGCTTCTGCTGCCACTGCTATTACGGTCGCATGCCTCTATATCTGTATTACACCCTTTCCACATCCACATCGCACTGCTGCTGCTCCTAATTAAAATGGAGGATTCACAACAAGCCACTTTTTCTTTTGACAATCAAGATTATGTGCGTGTCGTATGGCAGGAATTCGACCCTGTCAAGGCATATTTTTTGGACGCTTGGGAGAGCGTTTTATCCCATAACACCTAGTGTTGATCGAAGTGGAATTTGACTTTGATCTGAATTTCAGAGAAAATTTGATTCACTGCATAGCCAAATTTCCTCGTGTTTTGTGGAAACGAATCCATTTCCCTGAAATGGCGGTAAAAAAATAAACATCAGTTTGAGCGTGAAGAGCCAGCCGCTGCCATCTTCATTGAAGATACTGTAGACAGCCTGTGCGCGTTGTCGTATGATGTCACCACGGACCACATGAGATTCTACGCTGGAACTTCAATCAAGATGGTGGTGGTTGGCGCTTCGAGATCAAATGGATGAGGTGGGTATGATTTTATTAATTTATTTTTATTTTACACTTTAATATTAATGTCAGATGCCACGATTAGCGATGAACGCGGCATACTAGGGGTACAATGACGTGAAGCGTTGCAATCGCCGTTCCTTGTCATTGCACCCACTACTTACAAAGAAATACATTTTGTGATGAAGTAATGTGTCACAAAGCAAAATTTTTTTTTTTTTTAAATTCAGCGAAGCAGCTAAATCAAATTTTCCATCTCTGTGTTTAAACATCATCTGCCCCTGATAAGGGCAAATTTTGGGAAGCTTTGGAATATGAAAAGCATAACTCGTGCCAGCTCGGTGTGTTTTTAAACATGCTGTATGTTAACGCCTTCAAACATGTATTTATTTGTAGCTATGTATTTCATTCAGGCAACATTTACTATTGCTGTAATTGCGTTCTAGAGCTTGGGGAGGGGGGGAATAAGAAATTAATCAAAAATTGTTACATATCACAGCAGGACGGATCTGGACTGACAGCGTGTACAAAATGTTGATATAGGGGTGGTGTTCTCTCTTAGGCTAGGGCTACACGGCGACAGTTATCGCGCGACAGCCGTCGCAGCCCTATCCCTGAGTAGCGGGGATCCCATAGAGATGAAAGGGATGCCGCGGCAGTCGCAAGAAATCCAAAACTAATGGATTTTTTGCGACTGCCGCAGCATCCCATTCATCTCTATGGGATCCCCGCTACTCAGGGATTGGGCTGCGACGGCTGTCGTGCGACAACTGTCGCCGTGTAGCCCTAGCCTTACTGAAACATTTTCCACAAGGAGTGCAAAAATAGTCCATGGCTAAGACAAAAATAGTCCATGACTATTGCAAATAATAAAGCACATGGGGCCTTAACTGCATCCCTCGGTATGACACTTAAGGCTACTTTCACACTAGCGGCAGTGGTGACCAACAGGCTGTGCCGGCGGGTGAACAGCCTGCCGAATCCGTGCTGCCGCTAGTGCAGGTGTGCGGCCGGAACTATTCTCTGTCCCTTCACTATAATGGGGGCGGGCCGGAGTTCCGCCACAGCACGGCAAACATGCCGAGAGGCGGCCAGACTAAAATTACAACATGTTCACCCGCCGGAACAGCCTGCCGGACACCCTTGCCGCTAGTGTGAAAGTAGCCTAATGGTGCAGTAACTTCTCTTAAGAGCTAAAGTTAATCTCTGGGTACACATGCTTTAACATTACAAATCTTTCAGGTTTTGGTTTTAAAGAGGACCTTTCATGGGTCCACACACTGCTAAATAAGTAGCAGGTTTTGGAGGGCATGGGCCGGAGAGTTGGGGGTACTTACTATTTCTTCAGGGCGCAGCTCCGTCGGCCCGCTGCGCCCCTGTGAAGATCCGGCACGCGCTATGCAAATTCCTAGCATCGGAACAGGGAGGAGGTCTTAGTATTAACCAATAGACCTGACAGAACAACAGGTGTGCAGGTTGGGGGACACCTGGGAAACAGTGACCATAACATAATAACTAGAGATGAGCGAGTAGTGTTCGATCGAGCCGGTATTCGATCGAATACTACGCTATTCGGCATACTCGATTTCAATCGAGTATAACGGCGATGGCGCACTTAGAATTCGTTTCCCCTCCCACCTTCCCTGGCGCTCTTTTTCCACCAATCAACATGCAGGGGGGGTATGACAGGCCCGCGGAGTACGCTGGCAGCGCGAAAACAGCGTCTACATGGATTGGCTGGAAAAACCATGTGACCTCGAATATTAAAAACTCAGCTCTTCCTGCTCGTTCGCATATGCTGCGTGAACTTAGTCAGGGACAGAGGCTGGAGAAGGGACAGATAGGTTTTAGCTGTTGGACAGGCAGGAGCGTGATTAAAAGCCCTTATCAGGGCTACTATAGTGCAGTACAGTGATAGCTTTACTACAATATACAGTCTGCAGAGAACGGTTGCTGTATTCAGGGATAGCTGCTGGAGTAGGGACAGAGAGAGGCATTAGTGGTGTATTAGGTGCTCTGCTACATACCAAACTATATTTGGCACTACTGTTCTGCATTCTTTTTGGCTGCAAAACCCTGTTATATACCTAGTGTGTATATGCACCATCTGATCTGGCAGTATACGGCTGTGAATTTAATTTTTTTTTTTAAATATAGTTTATTTGGCTCTAGTGTTCTGGGTTCTGTGTGCCTGCAATACCCTTTTTGTATACCAGGTGTAAATACCCACCGTCTGTACAGTTAGTACACGGCTGTGTACCTAGAAATATAAAAAAAAAAAAGCCTTTTCATTGGCACCTGTACTTTGCGTTCTCTTGCAAAATAATTGTATATACGTAGTGTTAGGACGACGCGCTGCGTGACAGCACAGTCCCGCCGTCTAGCGCGATCACATTGACCGTTGCGGTTTTACTGCTATAGTCTGTATTGTCTCTATGCTGAGATCTTGGGGTGTGGCTGCTCCTAGACTCAGTTGAGTGACAGATGCAGTGTCCTATCCGTGGGAGTACTGGGCTGCGGGTCTTGTCCAATCAGGCTACACCCCTCCCTATATAAGGTTGTGAGTTTGACACGCCCGCTGCCTAGCACCAAAGCAATTGTATGGAGAGAGCTGGGAGCCGGCCTGTGTGTGTCTGCTAGCATCAAGTGGATGCTACTCCTCTTTCCTACTATCTGTCCCGGCAATGCCTCTTGTCGACTCTGAGACATTGGCGCATGGGGAGCCGGCCCCTCTATCCTTCCACCTGTCTCTTGTTCTTTAGTTAGCCTTTTTATTTAGGCAGCAGGAGTCTGTGTGGCTGTTGTGGTTGTGGCTCGTTCTCTGGGCCTCTGGCCAGGGACACAACTCTACTTATAATTTAGTATCCCGTGTGTTCGTTCCTGTTCACATTTGATCTGGTTTGTGTTGACTACTCTCTGTGGTGTTAACAGAGAGAGTCCGTTGCTAGTGGCAACGAGCGGATCCAACACAGCTGCACCTGAGCTGTATTATCAGGTGTCCAGCGGGTCCTCGCTGCACTATATTATGTTATTTTTTTAATATAGTGTGGCAACCGTAACAGTGTGCTAGGCCCAGACCCCGCTGTTATGGATCCCAAAGTGCACATGTCGGCTGCAGTGGAAAACCTGAACGCTCGTCTAGCTGCCCTCGAGCGTCAGGCCACGCAGACGCCAGCGGTGCTTTCTGTAAGCCCTGCCGATATAGCATTGGCAGTGGGCCAAGCAGTTTCACAGGTGTTAACTAATCTGCCACAGCCCGTGAAATCCTCTGTGCCTCTGGTTATCCCTGAGAGATACGCCGGAGATCCCCAGGGCTGTCGGGGATTTGTTAATCAATGTACTCTGTTTTTGGACGCCAATCCCGCACGTTTTCCGGACGAAGCAGCGAAGGTAGCCTTTGTCATTTCGCTGCTCTCCGGTAAGGCTTTGGCGTGGGTTACTCCTTTGCGAGAGAGAAAGGCGGAAGTACTAAATTCACTTGAGACCTTTTTTAAGACTCTGCGCTCAGTGTTTTTAGGGCCTACTCCGCAATCCCTCTACGCATCCCAGCTGCTCCGGCTCCGTCAGCAAAAAGACTCAGTCGCGCAATACTCCATAGAGTTTCGGACTCTAGCGACTGAGTTGGACTGGCCGGACCAGGTGCTGGTGGCCATTTTTTGGGAGGGTCTTTCCCCCAGAATTAAGGACGAACTGGCTGGTAGGGAGCTTCCTACCACGCTAGAGGGCCTTGTATCGACTGCCATGCGAATTGACAACCGCTTTTCGGAGCGTGCGCATGAGCAGTCGTTTGAGAGGAATACTCGTCCTTCAGGCCGTATTTCGTCTGACACTCCCATAAGTGCTGTCCCTCGCGATAAAGGGAACAGTACGGAGTGGGGACCGGAGGGTCCCGAACCGATGGACACCTCCACGGCCGCTGTCCCTCGGGGTAAAGGGTACAGACGGTCAGGGAGGCTGGTGTGTTTCCGTTGTTGGAGGCCGGGACACAGGGTGTCATCCTGTCCTGAGCTCCAGGGAAACGACCGGACCCAGTAGCCATCAAGGGGGGCTCTCTGGGTATGAATAAACCCCTTGGGAAAATACGGGTCCCGGTCTCCTTCAGGATTGGGGAGACTTGGGTCGCCAGTGGCGCCTTCGTGGACTCCGGGGCGGCAGCAAGTTTCATGTCCCGGGAATTTGTAAGGAGACACAATATTCCCGTGCGCTTGCTGTCTACCCCGTTGCCAATTACAGTAGTCGATGGGTCCCAGTTGCAGGTCCAGATCTGCGATCAAACTTCACCAGTGATCATGCAGACTGGATCCCTACACACGGAGGTGATCTCCCTTTACATCTTGGAGGGACTCTCCGATGACGTGCTATTGGGGCTACCTTGGCTTCAGCAGCACTCACCAACTATTGAATGGCGAGCTGGTGAGATTGTCAGGTGGAGCGCCCAGTGTAAGGAGGAGTGTATGCCATCTATCACTCCACCCTCTGCACCCTCTGTTCCTGTTGAACTGGAGGGGTTGCCTCCACAATACGCCAGTTTTGCTGACGTATTTTCCAAAAAGGCGGCTGAGACGCTGCCCGAGCACAGGTCGTACGATTGTGCCATCGACCTGATGCCCGGTGCCATGCCACCTCGGGGCAGGGTTTACCCTTTGTCCTTGCCCGAGACCAAATCCATGTCCGATTACATTGCGGAGAACCTGGCTCGGGGCTTCATTAGGAAGTCTTCTTCTCCGGCTGGGGCAGGGTTTTTCTTTGTGGCAAAAAAGGATGGGTCTTTGCGACCTTGCATAGACTACCGTGGTCTCAATGCAGTGACGGTCAAAAATCGGTACCCCCTGCCTCTGATCGCAGAGTTGTTCGATCGCTTCAGGGGGGCCACTGTCTTCACCAAATTGGACCTCCGGGGTGCCTATAACCTCATACGCATCAGGGAAGGTGATGAATGGAAAACCGCTTTTAATACCAGGGACGGGCACTATGAGTACCTGGTCATGCCATTTGGCCTGTGTAACGCCCCAGCGGTTTTCCAGTCGTTTGTCAATGACATCTTCCGTGACCTTCTTCTGAAGTGCGTAGTAGTCTACCTGGACGATATACTCGTTTTCTCGGCCAATATGACCGATCATCGGCGAGCGGTTCGATCGGTACTCTCTAGGTTACGTGCCCATCGGCTATATGCCAAACTAGAGAAGTGCCAATTCGAACAGTCCAGTCTGCCATTCTTAGGGTACATCGTTTCTGGGGTAGGGTTACAAATGGACCCCCAGAAATTCGACGCAGTACTAAAATGGCCTGAACCCCGTACTCTGAAGGCTGTCCAGAGGTTCCTGGGGTTTTCTAATTACTACAGACAGTTCATTCCCCATTTCTCTTCTCTGGCAGCACCTCTTTCCGCACTCACTAAAAAAGGGGCTAATCCTAAGAACTGGACCCCTGCTGTGGAGAGGTCCTTCGCCTCTCTTAAACGGTGTTTTGTGGAAGCGCCAGTACTACATCGGCCAGATACCACCAAGCCGTTTTGTGTAGAGGTTGATGCCTCGTCAGTGGGTGCAGGTGCTATGCTCTTCCAGAGAAACGAAGTAGGGAAGAAGGTTACGTGCGCCTTCTTCTCTAAGCTGTTTTCTCCTGCCGAGAGGAATTACGGCATTGGGGACCGGGAACTGTTGGCTGTGAAGTTGGCCCTGGAAGAATGGCGTCATCTCCTGGAGGGTGCCGCTTTCCCAGTGCACATATTCACAGACCATAAGAACCTCACTTATATTCAGTCGGCACAGAGGTTAAATGCCAGACAAGCCAGGTGGGCCCTGTTCTTTTCCAGGTTCAACTTCATCCTCCATTATGTCCCTGGGGAGAAAAATCTGCGGGCTGACGCCCTGTCTCGGTCCTTTGAGACCGAGGAGGATGAGGAAGTTGAACCTCGGTTGATAATCCCCACCGAAAAACAACTGGTGGTGAATCCAGTGGCGATCAACGGGGTTCCTCCTGGCAAAACATTGGTTCCGCAGTCACGGAGGGAGGAGGTTATGTCTTGGGGACACTCCTCTCGGGTGGGGGGTCACTTTGGTGTCCGACGCTCAGTGGAGCTTATATCGCGACATTACTGGTGGCCTACTCTGGTTGCTGATGTCCGGGCATATTTGCAGGCATGTGTGACCTGCACACGTAACAAACCCTTGCGTCAGCGCCCCGCAGGGTTATTGTCCCCACTCCCGGTGCCAAACTCTCCCTGGCAGGTGTTAGGGATGGATTTTGTGACCGATCTGCCCATCTCTCAAGGGAGGAAAGTGATCTGGGTGGTCACAGATCATTTCACCAAAATGTCCATCCTGGTGGCCTTGCCTGGTCTACCTTCTGCTAGGGAGTTGGCACGCTTATTTACCCGTCACATTTTTCGGGTGCATGGTATGCCCGAAAAGATTGTGTCGGATCGTGGGCCACAGTTTTCTGCCCATTTTTGGAGAGCTTTGTGTCGGCTGCTCCAGGTTGAACTCTGCCTGTCATCTGCTTTTCACCCGCAGAGTAATGGATTGGTGGAGCGTATGAACCAATCCATGGAAACATATCTGCGCCACTTTGTGTCGGCCAGGCATGACGACTGGGTAGAATTATTACCCTGGGCAGAGTTCGCTCTGAATAATGCAGTGGCAGATTCAACTGGTCAGACACCGTTCTTTTTGCTGTACGGGCGACATCCGCGAATTCCGTTGCCCATACCTGTGGCATCTGACGTGCCAGCTGTAGCTGATTGGGCAGCGCATGCCCGAGAGGTCTGGGACCAGGCTCAGTCCTCTATGGTCGCGTCCAAAGACAGAATGCGTGTAACGGCTAATACCAGACGCAGACCCGCATCTGAGATGTCGCCGGGTGATCTAGTCTGGCTCTCCTCCCGCAATCTTCGGCTTCGAGTGCCCTCTCTTCGTTTTGCTCCTCGATACGTTGGTCCCTTTAAGATTTTGGCCCGTCTTAACAGTGTCGCATATAAGTTGCGCCTGCCTCCATCTTGGCGTATCGCCAATGCCTTCCATGTGTCACTCCTCAAACCAGTGGTGATGAACCAGTTTTCTCGGCAACATCCGGAGGAATCCGAGTCACCACAGGATGACTTCGTGGTACATGAGATTCTGGATTCCAGAACTGTTCGTGGTCGGTTATTTTACTTGGTGGACTGGGAGGGCTATGGGCCAGAGGACCGTACATGGGAGCCGGTAGAGAATATCCACGCTCCTCGTTTGGTGGCTGACTTTGAGCGCCATCGTGGACGGGGTGCGGGATCGGGCCGAAGAGGGGGGGTAGTGTTAGGACGACGCGCCGCGTGACAGCACAGTCCCGCCGTCTAGCGCGATCACATTGACCGTTGCGGTTTTACTGCTATAGTCTGTATTGTCTCTATGCTGAGATCTTGGGGTGTGGCTGCTCCTAGACTCAGTTGAGTGACAGATGCAGTGTCCTATCCGTGGGAGTACTGGGCTGCGGGTCTTGTCCAATCAGGCTACACCCCTCCCTATATAAGGTTGTGAGTTTGACACGCCCGCTGCCTAGCACCAAAGCAATTGTATGGAGAGAGCTGGGAGCCGGCCTGTGTGTGTCTGCTAGCATCAAGTGGATGCTACTCCTCTTTCCTACTATCTGTCCCGGCAATGCCTCTTGTCGACTCTGAGACATTGGCGCATGGGGAGCCGGCCCCTCTATCCTTCCACCTGTCTCTTGTTCTTTAGTTAGCCTTTTTATTTAGGCAGCAGGAGTCTGTGTGGCTGTTGTGGTTGTGGCTCGTTCTCTGGGCCTCTGGCCAGGGACACAACTCTACTTATAATTTAGTATCCCGTGTGTTCGTTCCTGTTCACATTTGATCTGGTTTGTGTTGACTACTCTCTGTGGTGTTAACAGAGAGAGTCCGTTGCTAGTGGCAACGAGCGGATCCAACACAGCTGCACCTGAGCTGTATTATCAGGTGTCCAGCGGGTCCTCGCTGCACTATATTATGTTATTTTTTTAATATAGTGTGGCAACCGTAACACGTAGTCTTCATACACACCGTCTGATCTGTTA